>VYZQ01047358.1:0-29159 GCA_013400655.1 Mystacornis crossleyi | reverse complement strand
GGATGAGGATAATGTTGATAACACACTGATGTTTTAGTTGTTGCTAGGAAGGCTTACTCTAAAAATCAAGGACTTTACAGCTTCCCATGCTCTGCCATCGAGGAGAACAAGAAGCTGGGAGGGAGAACAGCCAGGACAGCTGACAAAAACTGGCCACAGAGATATTCCATAACACAGAACATCATGCTCAGTGTATAAATTGGGGGTAGCTGGCCAGGAGGGGCCAGTTGCTGCCAGGGAATGAGCTTGGCATCAGTCAGGGGGTGCTGAGCTATTGTGTTGTGCATCACTTGCTTCTCCTGGGTTTTATCTCTCTCTACTTCTCCTTTTCATTATTATTATTATTATTATTGTTGTTGTTTTTGTTATTGCTACTGTTGTTGGTATTATTATAATTATTATCACGATTTGTTTTTATTGTGGTTTTTATTTTATTAGGAGGATTTTTGTTTCAATTATTAAACTGCTCCTAACTCACAAGTTTTACATATTGTTTTCCAATTCCCCACCCTGTGGGGGACAGGTGGAGTGAGTGAGCAGCTGTGTGGTTATCAGCTGCCTGCTGGAGTTAAACCATGACATGAGCTTTTTTTCCTTCTTTGCCCTGAAATAGCATGAGGAAGCAGAGGTAGATGCATAGACATTCTTCAAAGTATTAAAAGCTTCCAGGTGGCTTTGATGATGTAATTATCCACATACCTGGGTATCTACTGATCTAATTTCAGTGGGTAATTTTCTCCTAGTTCAGTTTTTACTCAGGTGCATAGGCTTGTGCACCACCTAAGACCACCTGAGAATTTAATCCAACATATCCTGAATATTATTATACCCAAACTATTATTGACAAAGTCAATCTATTGCTTCCTGCCTGTCCTAGATGATGGCTGCAGCTGAAAAACTTTGATGACAGTTTAAGACTCCTGATAGGGCATGAAAAATGTTTAGTGTCAGACAAGGGCTGTAAGTAAGACCAAGCAGTCATTCCACAGTGCTCAGGCTGACTAATCAGGAATCAGGTCCTCCTGTGAGTCTTGACAGTTTGAAACATAGCGGGTGATATAGTGATGTTGCTGTTGCTACAAGAATGCCTCCTCCCCAGCATTCATTTTATCCTCTTTGTCTTATGACCAAAGAGCAACACGTCACGTGGTATGGTGCTGTTTCCTGTTCCTTGCACCCAAACCTGAATCAAAATCCCAAAGATTTTCAGCACGATAAGACATGGAAAGAGCCAGTATTTTGTCAAGGCAGTAACCATTCTTCACCATCACTAGTCAACCAGGCACTTCCCCTCCCAAATCTGCTGCCAAGCATGAAGTGCAAAGGAAGCCCATACCCATACTTTAGGGTAAGTTTTCCATAGCATTTTCCTTTCCATACTTGCCAGCATTTTCATAAGGCTGCCAGCCTCATTTTCCAACCCAATACCATCATGCTGAAGCTTCTTGCAAGACAGAGTTTTATAATAAGCCTAGACAGAGCTCAGTCCTGCCTTTCCGTCTGAAAAAAACTCTTTGCCTTTCAGCCCATTCTGGATACTACTGCCAGCCTTTCCTTCCGTCTAACTTGACCTGTGTCGTGATCTGACATAAAAGACCATTTCCATCCTACAACCTGTTTGTGGCATCCTACAGCTCATCACTGGTCATTTATCTTCTTGATCTGCTAATTATACAGGGCCAGCTGCCTCCCAAGTCCATGCTGGGGCAGCAGACTCTGGTGCAGTATCCCTGTAGACCAAGAAGCCCATGAGAGTTGGAGCTGATGTTAGCATTTACAACTGGAAATACTCTAAATAAAATTTTTACCCTTTCCTTTATATATCCAAGAAGAAAGTCCACTTGGTCTGCAGATACCCTTGATCCTGAAGATTCTGCTAACCCCAGTAGCCCATTGTCTCCACTACAGGCACGTATCCTAGTAAGTAAAGGTTAAAGGATCAAGTCTTTCAATTCTGTCCGTCATGCAAACTCCATCTCTCAACTGCTTTGCAGAAACCAGTAATGTAGCCTCAGAGATAAATAAGAGCAGGAAGATAGAAGTAAGGGAGAAGGGAGGAGTTTTCAGCTGAGACTTGGAATGAAATGGAAAGCCACCGAAGCAGAGAAATACTGACAAGCCTGTTCCAGATGGCAGGAGGCATAGAGAAGTTGCTCATCCCACCTCTGGTCAGATTGCATGAAGGGACAGAGAAAAGCAAAACTTGATTAACCTAAATGACATCACATGTAGGAAAAAAAAAAAGGCTTCTCTGCACTGGATGCAGTCAGTCTGTAGAACACGCTACAGAGAAAGCCCAAGAGCTAAATAATAAGGCTGGATTTTTATAAGAGTTTGCTCACTTTGAGATTATTAATAACACACAGAGCAGTGTCAGGTAACTTAGAAGTGATCAAATTTCAAAGCTTCCGAGGATAATCCACCAGACATGCTAACCTTGGGATGTAAATGCGCAAATGAAATCCCACCACTAACTGGGAGCATTACCAGAAGTGTGTTCCCATCTGCAAGAACTGAATGGTGATCCCTGCTGGAGAACAGACACTTGCCACATTGACCACTGCTTATGCTGTTTCTCTGTGACATTAGTGCTATTTATACTTGTCAATTATGCTGTTCCTCTTCATCTGGGTATTCAAATCAGAGTGTTTCTTCCTTTATAAAGTCAGGGAAATAGTGAAGTGTTGTGCCTCCCTATCCACACTCGTGGAGGATTACTGAAGGTCAAAGCTGGGATAACCAGCATTTACTTCATGCAGGTTTGCTATTATCTGAGCAGTTCAATTAAGATGATGCTGAAAGGAAAGCAGCTGGGGCTTTAAAAGCTCTCATCTCTCAACAAGCCCATCTTCGTGCCCCATATGTTTTATCTGCTTCCCTCCTGCTCTCAGAGAGCCCTGGGATTGCCCAAAATGTATTCAATATATTGAGACCTTCAGTTACTGCACAGCCACACACACACACAAACACACTGCCTTTCCTCACAGGAATCTTTGGGATTTTTCAAGTATTTAGCAGATCAGAATAACCAGGAACAACAAAAATTACATTAATTTCATGTGGAAATAAATCAGCATAATTTTTAAGAGAAGATAGGGAAATTCCTTCTCTCCCTTTTTCACCTGCTACATCCAAGCCATTCTATGATATATGATATGATATGATGCAATTCATTAGTTACAAGGACATTCTCTGCTCTCACATTCTCTGCTCACACCTTTTCATCTGCATTTGGCTACCCCCAAGACCTGATGCAAGGCAGTCCTGCCTCATTTCTGCAGGATTCCTGGCTGAACGTTCCTGACACGCACAGGCAGCACTGGGCTCAGCAGGAACGGCAGCGGAACAGCCACATGCCAGCTGGTGAGGGCACTGCAGCACTGGTGACCAGCTTGGAATAAAAGCACAGTAGTTAAAATATTTATTCAGGAACTGAGGGAAGAAGGTGCAGTAGGAATGTACCTAGAAAGAAATTTGAGTTTGGGTAGTGGGCACAGACAAATTACTCCTACCTCTGCTGAAGCCATCTCCAGTGCCACAAAAAATGCAAAACTCACATGCCCTAAAATCAGAAAGAGAGAAACACCAGGAAAATGAGTGGAAGGGTGCTGGGTGAGTCAGAGGTCGATGGAACAAGGAAGCAGGAGCATACCCTACTGGTGTGGAGTGGGTGTGAGTGCTGAGAAACAAAAGTATTCTGCAAGCATCCTTCATTACCAGCTGGAAGCACAGGTGAGAAACACGAGATGTTTCCTATTATGTGCTTATTTCAATTGCTCCCTCTTTGAATCCAGGACTGGCAGGGCTAAAAGCTACAAATCACATTCTGGCTCACTCTAACTGGGCCAAACTCTAAGGAGTCTAACTCTTCACTTAAAAAGACAAAACCAATTACCAACAACCTTCTTCTGAGGGCAAAAAGATCAGCTTGCTAATGAGGGTCTAAGAGGTGGCCATTCCATTGTAAAAGACTCATCATCCCACTGTCCATTTAAATGTCTCCTTTAATAGCCATATTTTTGTCTGTGAAGTCTCAGAGTACAATATTTATTCCTACTGTCCAAAGTGTTGTCCCAAGGATTTTAATGGTTACACTAATTTTATTCCATGTAATGGAGATGCCCTTTAAATGGGATATGAAGAATTATATAGTCTGGATAATATGCTCTACTATATGCTCCCATTTGGCTTGGGAGCCAGTAGAGAACAAATTCCAGAATTTAGGTTTTGGAAGAGAGGAAAACTTTTATCTATTTGCCACTCTAGTTAGGTTCCCTTTACTAACTGGGCTTCCTTGCCCAGAAACAGGACCAAAAATCATCTATGGGAGAAAATTCCTCAATGCAAACTAACAAAACAACCATAAAAAGGGGTCTTGTTTTATGACATGCTCCATTGGAATTGCAGCATTCTGCCTATGTGGGCATATTTTCTAACACATTATGCAGAAACAAGTCAGGGAAGATGCTGAGGATTGTAATTTTCTAATTTAATTCTGCCATTTCCAGTAATGGAAAGCCATAATATGGCTATTTATCTTCATAAGTGACAGATGCATTTCATTAAAACTTCCTTAAATAATTTCTCATGGCACTTGAAGGAGGAAAATAAGGAGCGAGAAGATATCTGTTTTGTAAGCACACGCATCGAGGTTTTGAGAGATGTTAAACACACAAATGATCTATGACTGCATTAAAGAGGTCAAGTAAAAAGACATTTGTCTGGTGCTTTTTGCAATGTTGATGCCTGTTGAACTCATCGTGAAGCAATCTGACATTGACTGTTGCTGGATGAAAATACGCTAATAATATCCCAGTA
The DNA here is from genome assembly GCA_013400655.1 of Mystacornis crossleyi. Taxonomy (NCBI): domain Eukaryota; kingdom Metazoa; phylum Chordata; class Aves; order Passeriformes; family Timaliidae; genus Mystacornis; species Mystacornis crossleyi. The sequence goes on along the minus strand of VYZQ01047358.1, from coordinate 24,341 downwards.
CACGGATATAATGAGTGCCACTTGGGAGAATCCCAAAGCTCGGTGTAATGCTGTGACAGGCAGATGCTTCCCTTCCAAATACTGCTGAAATGCTGCCATGTAAGAGCAGGAGGATGCAGCAGCTGCAGAGCAAGTGACTCTGCAGAATAATTTGGCCAAGAAGTGAAGAACTTTGTACTCAGTTGAAACTGTTTAAATAAGCAAGGTTCCAGGGCAGGTGAATATTCACCTAATTTTCTTTCTGTGCCAGACAACTGATAGTGGTGCAATAAAATCTCTTTTGAAGAAATCTGCATCATGTACTGATGCACCTCTAAAGGGTGTCCTGTGCAAAGTCCTAGCCCAGGTCTTGGCACACAGGTTTTGCATGGAAGAAATGAAAGTATCGCAGAGGGAGAGCTGTGGGTGAGATCATGTACCATTTTTCTGTTATCCTCATACTCCATATAGCTCAGGGAAGCCTGAAGGCTTGCATCAATTCCTAGAGGGTCATTAGGTCAAGGAAAATCACCAGTATATCTGAATTTTTCTCACCCATTCAGTAAACCCATAGAGAAGAAGATGGGATGGAGAGGTTTAGAGGTAGCACTGCCATTAGGTGCTCCTCAGTTTCCCATTTAGAGCAGCTTTTTGACTTAGGGGATTGGCAAAGGGGACAGAGTGGCAAAGAGAGCCTTGCCCAAATTCCTGCCTCACAGGACTATCATCTAGTCTAGCACCCACTGCCCAACAGTGCCAGCAGAAAGGTCAGTGGCTAGGTGAGCTGTTCAGAAAGAATTCACCTCTAGATCAAGGAGGAGAGAATTTCCGTGCACTGGTGGTATGGATGGGTAAGTTTTCATGCTCTGTAACAATGTTGTTTTTACTCCAGGGTCCCCTTGTTAAGGCCCCAGAGCTGTCAAGCAAGCTGGAAGAGTGCCTGCAGTACCTGTTGCCATCCCCCTGGCACTCAGTAGATCCCTGTCTATTTGGCCTCATCGCCTTTCCCTCACTTTACATTTGCCCTCAGCAAATAAACTCAAGGGAATAAGCTATTCAGGAAATGCTGCCCTGTCTTTGGTTTGTGAGTCTTGCAGTGCCTTCTCACTCTTATTCCAAACTACTGACTGAACATGCTCCATTTGCTATTCTTCCCCAGTGGAGTTTGTTGATATAGATGTCATGACGAGCAATAGAGCACTGTAAATCAGTATGGACTAGACAGGTGATCTTCTTTCTCTACACTTGTGGATACAAAATATGCTGTAGCAAGAACTTTTCTTGCTTCTCTCTGGTCCTGTGGGAGAGAAAAGCCTCTCACGAGGGCTATCAGTAGAGTTTGTAAACCACGGACACCTGTAACCTTGCTAAGAATTGTTTATGGCACAATAGAGAAATATTTTGACAATAGGACGTTAGCCAATGACCCGTAAGAAGGTGGCTGATCCTTTGACCAATGAGACTATGAAGAAAAAGGTATGAGAGAGTTGTAAAATAATTAAATAAATCACTATTGCTGCACCATCCCTGCCTGCTGGATCTCTCTCTTCTCCCTCCTACTACTGTGGGATATGACAACATACACTGACTGAAGAAATGCTAACTCTCTGATGAAAAAGTCACCCTCTTAATGGGAACACTAGCAAATGAGCCAAAGGTTGCTTCCTCCAGCATGCTTAGATGTGGTTTCCATAAGTTGAGTGGTATGGGTGCTTTTCCTCTGAATGGCAGACCCACCTGGTTCAGAGCAGTATCACCCAGGAAAGCCACACTGTGGGCCAGTGTCTGCCTCCTCCCTCCAGCCAACCTGTAAGCTGCTGTGAGTGTCAGGGCACCCACTGCCCAATACCCCATATACTTCACCAGGAATCCACCTCCTTTGAAACCCTCTAAAGGTATTTTGTGTCATGGTCATTCTCAAGTTATCTGAACCAATTTACCAGTCAGCACCAGGCCTCTCAAAGAAAGGCCCTCAATCAGCAGTATGAATTCAGCATGAAAACTGGGGCCAGCACACCGAAGACCTTCCCTCCCCGTTCCCCCACTGCTCCTGAAGTCAGTCGTTATTCCTGTATTACGGCAATGCTATATGAGAAGGTGAGGCAGAACTCCTGCAGGCCCCTTTCCTTGCTCTGTTGAGTCACTGTGGCTCTGGCTGGCCCTGGCTGCAAGTGGATGAGAATGCCTGTTTTGGCAGAGAGGGCCAGTGTAGAGGAAGTCACAGAGATTCAGCTCAGGGGAGCTTGGCTGGAGCTGATGTCAGCTCATCAATAAAACCAAGCTTCAGAGGGGGCTGAGCTTTCTTACTCATGCTCTGGTGTTCAGAGCATGACTCAACTCGTTCCCAACGCACGACACTTGGGGGACATATGGAAAGTCTTTCATCTGCAGCATTTTGGCTGGGCTGTTCCTGTCACCGCCTCTTCTTTTCCGCTTGCGTTTCCATCCAGGTGATTAGTTAGTGACGTTCAGTGCTGCTGTGGAATGGCTCAGTGGTTGCTAAAAAAGCAGAAGTTCAAGAGGCAAAGTAAAAATTTTCCTTGTGGTTAATCACTGGCCCCACTGTGGAACTCATCAAACTTTGAGGAAGTAATTGGAGCTATTTGCACTTGTGGAAAATGGAAAAGACAAAAGTACAGGAAATTGCTTGTTGTTTTACTCTCAGTGTCACAGCTATGATTACTCTCTTTTTGGATGAGATTCCCTTAGAAGAAGTGGCTTCCAGCTAAAGGATAAAGAGACCAGTCAGAATTTGTTTCGTTTGTTTGCTTTGAAAAATCCTTTTTGTGCTTTCTCTGATCCTTAAAGACAACCTTGGTGCATGCAAGAAACACTCCCCTGGAGAATGAGGAGCTGTAAGGAGAGCCCAGTTGAACACTCTGCTCTGCCAACTTCACCTGTCAGATACTTAAGAGTAAGGAGGGTTATCTGGAGCTCTTAGTGGATCCAAGACACATTTTTGGTCAGAAATTGTTCTTATATGTAGAAAAGTAACTTTGTAATAGAATTGACAGCTGTGCACTCTTGCTGAGTGTTTGGAACAGAGACTTCAATAAGGTTGACCATCAGATGAGGTACAGGCAGAAAATACAATCAATACAATCATGTAATACATGAAAATACAATCATCAGGTCTCTGACTCTGAAGGGACAGACTGGTCCGTCCTCCCAGATGATGGATCCCCAAGGTGGCCTGCAATCCCTCTGAACACACCTGCATCCCATATTTCCTGGAAAGCTCCTTGGAAATCACTGTAGCAACAGGCTCTCCCAAGACCAAATTCCCTAACTGGTAACCACAACACTGGAACTGTGAAGGGAATAGGGCTTTCTGAGAACTACTTCCATTTGACCAAGGCATGCCAAGAATTTAGCTTGAGATCTCTGTCTGGATTTCCACATAATTGCTGTGAATTGCCTCCCTCCTGAGATACAAGTTTATGCAGCAGCACTTAAAATTGTGACCTGAGGAAACTCAGAGTACTTCAAAAAACTCCATGTCCATGAAAACACCTCCTGCCAGCCCTTCTGAGGCCATGGCAGTGTATGGCAACAATGAAATGCCTGGCAATACTCTAGACCAGATCTTTATCTGACATAAACCAGTATGGTAAGACAGTTTTCAAGCTATTTGTAATTGGAAATCAACATGATTAGGAGCATCATGCACAAAGAGAGACTGTCAAAGTTGAAATTTTATTTGTCTTTTTCTTGCCTATTCCTTGGTTATGGTATTATCACTGTCATGGACCCATAGTACTCCTTTGTCTCATTGCAAGGATACAGAACTTGAGTCAATTTGGAGTGTACAACACACAGACTTGTGACTGTGTATTATAACATCTGGAATGGTATCAGGTTAATACTGTTGGATAGAGTTTTTCTTTTCTAAAATAGGTTTTCCATCGGCAGAAAAGCAAGGGAACAACCAACAAAGAAAATAAATGATCCTTTTTCTTTTTTTTTTTTTTTTGGGTTGCATAATTTTAATGAGATTTAAATTCTTAATTCCACTGGAGTTGGCCCTAAACAAGTGGTGTACTCATCCAAATGCTAAGGGGATAAGAGCTATGTAGCAACTGAAATATTTAATCAGAGGCTGAAATAAACCTTAGAAGCACATCCAAGCCATTTTACATCAAAGTGAATGACAGCACCTGAAACCAGTGATAGAAGCACAAAAGTGATCACTAGAAAATTAATCTTAGAGTCATAAAATGGCCTGGACTGGAAGAGACCTTAAAGCTCACCCAGTTTTAACTTCCCTGCCATAAGCAGGGATGCAAACCACTAGACCCGATTGCTTAAAAGCCCCATTCAGCCTAGCCTTGAACACTTCTAGGGATGGGGCATCCACAGCTTCTCTGGGAAACCTGCACCAGTATCTCACCATGCTCACAGCAAAGAATTTCTTCCTAACATCTAATCTAAATCTCTCCTCTTTTAGATTAAAACTGCTCCCCCTTGTCCTATCATTATCTGCGCATGTAAAAAGTTGTTCACTCTCTTTTTTGTAAGCCCATTTTAAGTAGAGAAGGGCCACAATGAGGCTTCCCTGGAGCTTGGTCTTTTCCAGACTGAACAACCTCAACTCTCTCAGCCTGTCCTCACAGGAGAAGTGCTCCAGCCCTCCAATCCTCTTCCTGGACCTCCTCTGGACACTTTCCAGCAGGTTCACATCTTGTGTTAAGGACCCCAGGCCTGAATGCAGCACTCCCGGTGGGGTCACATGAGCAGACTCACCTTCCAGGCTAAGTCTGGCTTTCTGAATTGGGAGTGCACGCTGCTGACTCATGTCCAGCTTTTCTTATACGAGACCCCCCAAGTGCTTCTCTGCAGGGCTGCTTTCAAAGAGTTTCTCATGGCTCCACATGATTATCCTGATTTTTTTTTTTTAATTTAAGGTATGATACTATTTTTAATATGTGGGAAATAAATAAATCCCTGTAATAATGTTGCACTGGGTTCTGACATTTTCTGATTGTCAGGAGAATTGAGAGCGACATGGATTTGCCAGACGGCACATGAGAAAATGCAAAGTACAGTGGCAAACATGGCACAAATGTAGGCATTAAGTCCTGCTTTCATTTGTGCCATGCAGACTCTTGGTAGAAACCTCTTTTGGACATTCACTAGGATATGTAAGATCAGAATATTACACTGTGACTTGCCTTTTAAGGCATGCCATTGCCTATGATTCTTTAAGGGCATCCATGAGGATGTACACATAATATATATGATGATGATGATTATGATGATGATGATGATTATATATGTGGAAACAGCTCCTCTGAAATCTGCATGCACATCATTTAAACGGCCAGCTCTGTTCCTGGGGTTTGTGTCTTTCTTCCTTTCCTTTTAAGACATTCATTGGATATAAATGATGGAATTAATGCTTTGGTTTTTACCTCTGCAGTGCCCATTTTTAGAAGTCATCTTGTCACTCTCTCATTCACTGCCCTTGCCCTCCCTCTTCCTTTTTACTCTGTTAAATCGGACTCCATTTTTCCTCCAATTGCTCTTCACAACCTTGCATTCTGCACATTGACCTTTCATATGCTGCCGTTTGGATCACCAGCTCTAGCCATTACATTAGCAACACACAATTACACCCTCAAGGTAGACTCAAGTGCAGATCCTACCTCTACACAAATACCTTAATGAATGGAAAGGTGCTGATGTATGTTTGAAGTATGTTTTCAGCTCACGTACGAGAGCAGGATTCTGCAGAGACGTGAAACCATGGGTAGTGATGGGAACATTTCCCAAATGTTTCTGTTCTGCCACAGTGCCCTCTGTATGGTGCTGCTCTCTGAAGTGCCCAAGCACTGTTATTTTTTTCTAGAGGTTATTGCCAAAGCCACACCCAGATGTCACAGCGGGGCTGTCACATATCGTGAGCTCAGATGGGCAGTTCTTGCTTGGTCTGAGCACTAAAAAAAAAAAATGTTCTTGGTGACTTAATTGGTCAATTTTCCTTTTGATAAGAACTCCCATCTTGATATGCTGTAGTTTTGTGATATCTGTTGCTGTTTGGGAGTATGATGCAGCCATTAAAATACCTATGCTTTTTTCCTATTCTTTTTTTTTTTTTTTTAATTCAGAATTCAACGTACATTTTTCGGTGAACACACATCAGAACTAAAACAATTCTGGCCTTTCTCCCAACAAAAGAACAATTGGAAAATGAAAGATGCCAAATCTGGCAGATGAAAGAATCTACCCCATGGCTATGTGGGTAATGAATATAGAGCTACATGGATCATGATCTAATGTCTTTGTTATAGTCTTACAGTTGTGATAAATTGAGCAATATGTGAAGTGGTTGTTTTCAACCCATTCAAGGTATTGTTTGTCCAGAATATCACAACTAAAATTTGCTCTCACTCCAGACCACTGAGAATGAACTCTCTTTCTCCCTTCTAGGAGGAATTTTGCTGCAAGAAGAGATGGGAACTGGACAAAAGGAACAGTGTGACGCTATCCCATACCATCTCTGTGGAGAAAGAGGTATCAGTCTGCACAGTGTCTCTCAAACGCCCTGCTGGGCATGCGATACTGATTGTATGTTTGGCCTATGTTGGGGGTTGAGAAGGNAGCCTAGAGGAGAATCTCACCACAGATTCCAATGTCAATTCAAATATCCATAGTTCATCAAAAAACCCATCAGATATTATTTTACATAAAAGCGTGTAATATTGCTCTTATATTCTTCACTAATTTGACTTTGCAAATGGGTTCCTCCTCCAATTCACGGAAATCTTGCTTTAGCTTTGTTTACAAAAAAATTCCCTCTGAGATGGGTAAGTATAAAAAAATCTGTGGCAGGAGTGGTCAGTGTGTTTAATTAATCAGTTCAAAAGAAGTGAGGAAAAGAGACCACTTCTGAAAGATCCCAGATGGAAACCAACCAGTGGAGCTGCTTGCCTCCAGCACATTCTAGGTTATGCCAGTATTTGCTATGATAACCTCAGTAAAATCCAAAGTGAAGTGATGGAATAAGTAAGTGTGTGGCGAAAAGGAAGGGAATTGAGCCTCCTTTTGCACTCCTTATAACAAGGCTTATTCAAACCTTGCCCCTCACTGAAAAGTTTCTTCACTGAGAGTACCCTGAGGAGGAGATGCTGAGTCAATCAATGACTCCCTCGGTGGGTCTTCGATCAGCTGGCAAACACACGCAGCCTCTGGCTGAGGCAGCTTTCAGACAGCTGGACTTCAAATATGCAATGCCTTTTTGCTGGGCTGGAAAGGATCAATGGCAGCAAAACCTAAGCATGCTGACAACATGGGCTCTGTTGGGATAAACACAACTGAAACTCTGCAAGGATTTTGAAATTGGGAGAATATGGCATTTCTTTGTATGTCATGTGCAGGAGAGCTGTTGCACAAACATTTGGAAGCTTAGGTCAATTTTCATCATCCAAGGATTTAAGTCAAATTAATTCACCTTTTTTATCCAAATTAATTAGACAAGCCTGCTTGCTGGACCAGCAGGTCAATAAGACAGCCCATAGCTGAGGGTTTCCAAGCAGTTTTATCCCATTACTACCAGAGTTTGACTTTTTTCCTTTGCCTGCAGGGTCACAGTGTCACACAGGCAGGGACCTTGCTGATACAGGATCTCCATGATTCCCCTTCCTCCAGCCCGTGCTGTACTGCTCCAGTGCCATCCTCAACAGCCAAGCCACAATTAGGGATGAGGAGCTGATTTACAGCAGAATGCAATGCCATGGCATAACCCAGGCCATCAGGGAAGTCTGAATGCATTTGGGACAATCATTTATGACTGGCAAAAAGGGGGGAAAAAAAGAAAATAGTGAGGAGGAAATTGCTACTTTTGATTTTGACATTTTCTAATATAAATCCTTTTATTTTTCATCCCAGTGGGATCTTTCAAGGCTAAATTCAGTCACACTTACTTTTCAGAAGCTAAAACAAACGAGTCTCCCTGCAACACACAACTGAATTCAGTTCAAAGCTAAAGCTTCTTGGTCAGGTTTCCCTTCTGGGTCAACTCAGACAGATACAAATTTTCCTGCTTTACCCATGCTGCTGCAGAACAGAGAATAAACTGTCTGCACAGCTCAGCCATTACAATATGTTTCCACATTTAGCCTGCTCAAAAAGCAGGTGCTGGTGGGAAGTAACAGCATTCACAACCAGCACACGTCCCCACTGACACACTTTTAATGCAGAACATAAAAGTATACAATAAAAATATTTATGCAAAAGTTGAAGAATGGGCTGTGAGCTCTCAGCAGATAATTCTGTTTTCAGTGGGATAAGCAATTTTTCATATGCTTTGGAAAATTTTAGCCTAATTAAAAGAACAAGTAGGTAACTACTGATAGTGTACGTGGATAAATTAGAGCAATAATCTAATCATCTATCTCAAACCTATCCAGAAATTTATGAGGACTTTGATGAGATGCAGATGGGCCCCTTACAACAGAGACCATAATGAGGCCAGAGGACTCAGGATTAGAATTTTACATGTCCTATGAAATTTTGTAACTCAGGGCCAGTGTTGTTCAGTTGCAGTAAGAGGCATGCAGAATGGGAGAAAACCCCATGCGTGTCACTCTTACACACTCTTAATGACCTGTTTAATCCACTGTGCTCTGCTGTCACATTCTTTTCTTTCAGCTCCTGCAAACTGACCTCTCTTTGTCTGGTTCCACTTGTCATACTTCAATATTTCAGTCACAACAACCCTATGCAGTGCTACAGGCTGGGGGCAGAGTGACTGGAAACCCGCCCTTAGGGAAAGGACCTGGGGGTGCTGGTTGACAGCACTGAACATGAGCCAGTATGTGCCCAGGTGGCCAAGGCAGCCAGCAGCATCCTGGCCTGGATCAGCAATAGTGTGGCCAGCAGGACTTGGGCAGCGAGTGTCCCTCTGTACTTGGCACTGGTGAGGCCACACCTTAAGTCCTGTGTTGAGTTCTGGGCCCCTCACCACAAGAAAGACATTGGGGTGCTGGAGAGACTCCAGAGAAGGGCAGTGGAGCTGATGAAGGGTCTGGAGCACAAGTCTGATGAGGAGCTGCTGAGGGAGCTGAGGGTGTTCAGCCTGGAAAAGAGGAGGCTCGGGGTGACCTTATCACTGTCTACAACCACCTGAAAGGAGGTTGCAGCTAGGTGGGTGTCAGCCTCTTCTCCCGGCAACCAGTGAAAATGGCCTCAAGTTGTACCACGGGAGGTTCCCTTCGGATATCAGAAGAATTCTTTTACTGAAAGGAGGGTTAAACATTGGAAATGCTGCCCATGGAGGTTGTGGAGTCACCCACCACACTGTCTTGTGAAAACCTGCTTACTTCACTTCCACAGGTGTCCACTTTCTGCCACCCATGGTGGTCAAGGCCTGGATGTTTCCCTACAATTATATAAAATAGGATGCAGGGCAGTTAAATAAAACAACAAAACTAACTGAAAAGGCCATCCTTCTCTAAATATAATGTTGTACCTTTCTGACTCACATTCTGGATTCCTCCTATCGTACTCCCCTCAAGAGGAAAAATCCATGCTGGATCCCAAGACCTGGGCATCGTCTGACATCTTCACATCAGGAAAACCTGGCAGTGACTGATCCTGCTCCCTGATGTTTGATCCCAGGCCTCCCACACACATCAAGATACAGGAGGCTCAGTACCTCGGAGGCCAGAATGGTAAGAAACACAAATCCCTGCTGAGAATGCGGGAGACGTGAGTCAGCATGAGCAAGACCCAGATTACTGTGAACAACAGCCCAGCTGAGCAATAGCAACTTCATCATAGTCAGACTCAGTATTGTGCTCTTACCAAAACAACCAACATCTCCATTTTCCAGGATCCACAGGAGTACTGTGCCATTCAATATTTTGCATTCTGGCTGTGAAAAATCACCATTCTTTTTGCTGTCTGTGGCCTCAAAAATTGGCCTATTTTCTCAAAAGATAATCTTTTAAGTTGTGATTTAAGTCAGTAAAAAATCTTATCACCTGCTTAACATGTCACTTTTCACTTTGGAATCTCATAGTTATCAATCATAGGCTGCATCATGCTGAATAAATAGGAGACTTGAGGCAGCACCAGTGCTTTTCACAGCCTGAACTTTTGATCAAAACACAGTCAGGAGGAGATCCACACACAACTTCTGCTTCAATACAGGTGCAGAGGTCTTTGCACAGATCAAATTTAGATGTTTAGAACAACTGTTCACTTCTCTAGCAAGAGTCATAGGTGCCTTTACATGTGGCAGGAAGATGCACGGAGTTCCTTGTTTATAATAAAAAGAGTTGCCTTTGCTCTTCCTCTAACTCCATTTGAGACGTTATTAGACTTCATCTTATGTCAAAAAGAAGCTCTGAAATGAAATGAAATCACCATAGAACCATATGCCACACTGCTGAGGCACAGCAAAAGTAAGTTAAATTCACTATTGCAGCTGCCAGAGTGAATTTGTCTGTTTTTATTGGTATATGACTCAGCTTTAATATTTTTCTAAGACAGTTCTTGATAGTCTTATCGACAAATAAGTAACATTAATAACACAGAAGAGTTGGTCACTTCCTTCCAACCACCCTATACATATTCTGAGCATAAAGGGAGGCAAAACAAACCAGAGCATCTAAATGTTCTTGTTTGGAAAGGAACACTCCTAAGCTTTTTGCCCTGGACAGATTTTATCATTAGTCAGAGAAAGCATTATTCAGGGCAAAGAGTACAAAAGGTAGAAGTACTGAGTTCCTATCCTAGGTTGCACTGTTTCCTATGGGGATCTTCAGTCGCTCTTCTCACAGCCTCAGTTTGTTGTTGGAGCACAAAATACAATCTATTTCCCTACAGCACATACACAGTAAGTTCTTATCAAACTTTCAATGAAGTACCTGGTGATTCTAGGATGAGAATATAAATGATTGCTCTCACTCCCAAAATAATTAGTTTGGCACCAGAGGAAGAAGTCTCCTGAAGCTTCTGGAATGAAATGGGAAAGAGAGAAAGAAAGAGAGAGAGAGAGAGAGAAAGAAAGAGAGAAAGAGAGAAAGAGAGAGAGAAAGAAAGAAAGAAAGAAAGAAAGAAAGAAAGAAAGAAAGAAAGAAAGAAAGAAAAGAAAAGAAAGAGGAAAGAATTGATCTGCCCTTAGATAACAGTTGAACAGATGTTCTCACATCTCCTAACCTCACATTTATGTGATGTTGCACACCGGCAATATGAGGTTTTTCTTGTGAGCAGCACCTTTATTTATTGCTGCTGAATTAATTTTCCTTTAAGAAATAAAGTTCTTTTACTGCTGGTATTATTGGTCTGCTCTCTCCATTTTCTTACAGCTTTGAACTAAATCCTGTCACCGCTTCTTTCTCCTGAAGTGATTCAGAGCACTGTGCTTTGGATCACAGGGCTGCAAAGTGTCATTTGGTCTCTTTTAACTGTAACCACAGACAACAAAGGCAGCTGGCTTTGGCACGACTACTGGATTTTGTAGATGTCAGAAAACAAGCCATAAGTGAAATATCTGTGACGTTATGCATTTGTGAGACCACTGCAAACAGGAGCATTTCCATTTCTGTAGGCTAACCCCTATTCCCTCCTCCAAGAGTTTGCCATCAATCCCTCATGCTATCGCTTCCATCCTGAGGGGCTGTGTGCAAGCCAGGGATGTTTATTAGACAGAGTTAATTCCTTTCAGGCTCCTTCTATGCGTGCCTGTGACTGACAGAGGCGGGTGCTGTTTGCAAGTGTCAGTGGAGCATGACCTCGAGTTAATACACTGAACGATGAGAGAAAAGAAGATTCATTCAGCATGTGAACTCTGTGCTGAGATTAGCCAGAAGTACAGAGCACATACAAATCACGGTTTTGTCAGCACAGCACTTGGCGGAGTTTTTAAATATTTCAGCTATTCTAAACCATCATCTTCAAGGCCAGAGCAACTAAAAAAGAGGAGGATCAAAAGAGCATTTTCAATCCAAACACCATTGGTTTAGACGTGAGATTTGGACCTGGATGCTTAAAGCAATGCTTGGGAGCCACAGCCCCAGGTTTGATGTGAAAGGGCTTGCAGTAACATGCACAGAGCTGTTTACAAAAATCAGAGAAGGAACCACAGGATATGTAGCTTTTCAGTGGTAGAAGCCTGCTCAATTCCTGGTTGAGAAGAAATCAGAAGTTACAAGGATCTCCATAGTCTGTCTGTCTGCTTCTGCTAATTGCTCTCATTTCAGTTGCCTGTGGCCATAAGTTGGTCTTCCAGATGCCATCTCTACATCTGGTATTAGCAGAACAGTCAGGGGCCACACAGGCCATAGTGAGTGACCTTTTCTCTTACCCAAGCAGTTCTGTCCAGGCCTGAGTGTGTCTGTCTGGGGGCCACTGTCTGCATTAGTGTTCAGGGCATAGATCTTATCTGTACTTGGATAAAACATTAGAAGGTTGGAGAAAACCTCAGGAGAATTGCAATGTTGGGATTTTTTGGTGTGATTTCTTCCCAGCTATATAATCGGTCCTTTCTTAGAATTTAAAAAACAACAGAGCTGTTAGCAGAGGTATTGGAAGAAATACAGTTTCCCTCCCTCCTCTGAGGGAGTTCTGGGTTCTTGCAGTAACTATTACCAGAGGCAGGATTGTAGAGAAGATATCAAATCTCTTTCTATCTGTGCTTCCTATTGTTGATTCTGACAACTACATCCATTTAGGGTCAGATTCTATCGTACATTGCTGCTTTGAAGCCAGGAGACAATAAATGCAGAATTTAGAGCATAATAACTCCAGTACTTTCAGTACAAAGAATCCTCTGTTCACCTCTCCTCACTGCATGTCTCCTTCACGCATGGTTCTCTTGACTTTGTATCTGATCCTGTGCTCAAAAACCTCTGCATCATCCATTTCTCTTGCATTCCTAACTGAAGGAGCTTCTTCTCTCTATTTCCATTGCCATTTATAAGGCTTTTGAGTTCCTTAAAACAGCAGGACACAAACTGGGCCTGTGTTTTCTCAAAGGTGATCAAACTAAGAAAATTATTACTACCTTCTCCTCTTGCCCTTCTTCTATCTCCCCTGTCACAGCTGCCCCAGGGAAACAGACATACAAAAAATCTGCATGAGAGGCAGAAGACACTAAATGCCTTCTTTTGTGAAGGCAGAAATATCTATCCTGGGGTTGCTGCAGCCCATTAAATCTAACACACCGAGAGTTTGGGGTTGCTTCCTGTTGATAAACTTTGGGGATTTGTTACTAGCCGCCATCAGTAGCTCTTAGGAAAAAGACAGGTTTTGCTGAAGCCTATTGCTTTTTTAATGGCGCAATTTAAAAGTAGATACAGTTTAGATTACTAAATTATTGGCAGCACTTCTGTGCAACCTCTGGTTTTTTCCCTGTTACCCCCATCATCTGCTGACCCAACTCAGAGCTGACTGCACCTGAAGTTGATACAAAAAGTACCCCAGCTGACACTGGCCAGTTTGTCCCTCACTATTTGCTTTTCCCCTCTCTTCATCTGCTCTGCCCTCTCACATGATTTCTCTCCGCTTTTCACATGGGTCACTTACGATGTGAAGGAGTAACAAGAAGGAAAGGGCAGCTGTGTTAACAGTGATGCAGAATTATGTATTGCATATTTCTGTATCCCTACTTGTCAGGCCCTTGCTTGAACGATGTGCTTTTGCCACGTGCTGTTGTGGGCAGGGTCAGTGTCATTTGCTTGTAAGGACACGCATACAAGGAACACTCATTCTTGCCTCTGAAAGGATGCGTTGGCCAAACTGCCAGTGAGCAGCAGAGTTGAGTCAGCAGTGCAAAATTATAATTAAAAACAGAAAGAAAAGAAAAAGGAAAAAAAAATTACCAGCCATCATTTCCTAGAGAGCTCTGCAAGCTTGCTGGAAGCCTCTTTATAGCCTTGCAAATGCTGTGAGTGGTGTGCAGGCAGTTGCCACTAAACGGTGCAAATGGGAAAACTGCAGGAGCTCACCATCTTTCCACAGCGTCAACACTGGAAAATACACAGAGCCTACCATTCAGATGTGGTAAATTAGACTTGCTCTGCCACCTCCTGGCCGTACCAGACACCGAACAGAATTTAATGTGCTTAACAGCCTACTTAGTATCTTAATCTCTTCCTGGTGAGGGGCTGACCTAAGGTTCACTGACGTGACCAAGCTGTAACCTCGCCCTTGAAAGGATATGCAGAATGAATGGATGAAGCCTTTGGGACCATAAATATGAAACAAAATCTTTGCTGTGACCTTCACACATATATTTTAAAACACAATGAAAACATCAGAATTCTTTCTGTGCCTGCTTCCCATACAAATGTGTTGTAGTAGAGTTTCTCACCTTACAGTGGAGGGGGAGATCAGTGCCTCTCGAGTTGTCCCTGATGTTGCAATTGTCAGGCCTCATCCTCCCAAATATTCCGGAATCTCTGCCTCTTTCTTGCTCTGTGGAGAGGAGGTTCTGTAAGTATACAAACAAGAACTACATACTTGTTTGTTTTGTAATAGGGGACTACAATATGGAAAAAACGCTCTAGTTAATATTCTTCTTATTTCCTTCCTAGCTTGCAATGTCTGGTAATATTTCCTACTAATGTTGGTGCAGGGATGGAGATAGGTATTGACTTTCATCTCTGTACAGAATTCTAGCTTTACTGCTCCATAAAATTCTCCACAAGAATAATAATATGATGTCATGATTTATAAGCCCAATATAATTTTTTACATTTTTATACAGTTTCAAATAGTATTTGCTTTCACAGTTTCATTTTATCTGAACTTCTATTCAATGGAAAATTTTAGAAAATCTCGAGGAAGTTGTAGCCTAAGGACATATAACCTTTGGCAATATGAGTCTGCTAGTAAAGAGGGAATGCGGGTTTCAAGCCCTTGTTGCTCCAAGTCTGTGCTTGAGTCATCAGTCTGCAACCCCCCATTATTCCACATTCATTAAGGACTCTGATAGCCCACTGAGTGAAACAGAAAGATTTTTCAGAAAATGTAAACCCAGACAAAAGCAAGAGTGACTGCATTTTGAAACTCACATCACCTTCGCTCTGCAGCTGAGTAACATCAATTTCATCTGGTAGGAGCACACTGTTTCCTTGGTTTACATGTGTGTGAACAAGTGATGCATTTTTAATGAGATTTATTTTCATGACAGGAACCTCATTGACAATTTGCATTATAGACAAGCTAAATGAGCTGTTCAAGAGTAGAACAAGCTTTCTCACATTTGTTTCCTTTAATTAACCCACATAGGATGTTAATTTTGGATTAAGTCCTGTCTTACATCATTTATGAGATCAAAGTTGTTCTTCCATAAAATCTTTGATCACTTTATTTTCCCCATGTTAACCCTTTGAGGATGTAACTCACAGAAAAATTAGAAGGGCATTTGTTTTAATGTTCTACCACAAAAATACAGTAACTATTTTTCTGTTTTGTCTCAAGTAAAGTGTCAATTGTTAAAATTCCCAGCTGGACAGAAATTCGTATTTCCAGACAGGTTTACTTTAAGTACCTAGTCATTTACTGGAATTACCAAGTCACTTCCCATGTTAATCGAAAAGAAATGATATTATATGAAACCCTAGTGACCTCCAAATGGGACTGAAACCTATTAGGTTTGAAGGACAGATCTCTACCACATGTGCTAAAAAGTAATTGGTAGCAGTAGATGCCTGTTATCATCATGGGGATCAGTTGCATGAGGTAGAAACTCAATCAACAAATTTGAGGGATGTAGGATACATCCTTCATCACCAGCTAATACAGACACTTGCCAGCAAACAAACATGGAGATTCAAGAAAACCTTGGATTGTTTCAGTGTTGGATGAGAAAGAACAGACATAAGGAGCTGTATAGATGCTGGTTCTGCTTTCTCTCTGCTTACTCTCCTTCCTCACAGCTCCCTATAATATTAAGTCCAAGTAGAATCTCCAACTTTTGCTCCTGCTGGCCCCGTTCCCCACTCTGCACCCTGCAGTGCTCTGCTCTCCACGGAAGAAGGTGCCAGCCCCGGGTTGCAGCATGGAACTGCACACAGGCAGATGAGCTGGCAGGGAGAAGCTGGAGGCTGGAGGGTGCTCACTGCAGATGTCACAGCCAGGAATTCAGCTGCCAAGCGAACAAGCTTCTACTGAGGGTGTTCAAATTAAAATTAGTCAGAGTTTATGATTTGGCCAAGATGCGTTATCCTGAAGACAGTGAAAGGCACTTACTTGATACCAAAAATGCCTTTCTATGAAGCCTGGAAAAAGTAATAGTTCCAAGCCATGGTATTGTAAGGTTTTTAAGCAGGCCAACATAACTGCCATACTCTAATTTTTATGTGTGATTGAACAACTTCAGATAAAATTTTACAAAGTGTGGCTGACATAAGCTACAGGAAAGGGTGCCTAGAAAGACAGTGTTACAAAACATTTTAGATACCACTGCAATGTCAGCCTTCTATGACAGTACCGAAAAGCCTAATCACATCTCATGGCAGTAATGGAAACACCCCTTACCATCATTCCCAGAGCAGGAAGCATGGGAGAGGCATCTTGAACCTCCTTCTTGACTCCAAGAGAAAAATTAAGGAACAAAGCACAATATATATCTTATTCAAAGGATACAAAGGCTAGGCCTGGACACAGATTTGGAACAGGGAGTCTCTGTGCTGTGAAACTACCAGCACAGCCCTGGCTCTGGCGTGGGTCAGCAAACGTTCTGCAGAAAATGCTTGTGCATGGTTTGGGGGCTGACAAAGGTTGCAAATGATTCCCAGTAGGCAGTTTGGATGCAGATACCTTGTTTTGGAGGCTGCATGAGTTTAGCTGTGTCTTGCCAGGAATCTACCAGGTGTTTATGAACTTGTTTACCAGCAGTTTCTTTACTACCTTACCAGTTTGTTTACAAGCAGAGAGAGGTTCAAACAGGCTCATAGCCCCAAGGAATGGCTGTGGTCACACAGGGAGATGGAGCACCTGTATCTTACTCCCCACTTACTTCCCCTTTCATTTATCATCAAAGAAATAGGCCAGTGGTGCTCAGCTTGTTAAACTTCTCAAGCCAAGCAGTCAAACTTCCTGTTGGGAACAAGAGTTCTTAAAATTACATCAAAAGAGTAAGGAGGAAAGTAATTTTTATACCTATAGCAGGAGACCAAAAAGACACCATATCAGGCACATTTTATCATGAGACGAAGCCAAGGATCATTACTTGGAGGATTCAATAAATGTCGTTAGAAACTGCACTTTTCTCCACTTCATTCTTATCATGACATCTTGGCAAAGTGCTAAGAACTATTTCTAAGGAAGAGGTTATGGATGCTGGCAGATAGGAGCAGATACCATCACAAGAGATTGAACTTGAAGAACATTATATGCCAGATTTTTAAAAAAAGAACTTTTGGAGCTAGTGAGAAAAGATCAAAAAGAACTAGCATGGCAAAGTAACAACTGCAAAGGTAAAAATGACAGAAGATGTTTTTAAATTGCATGCAAGAGCCCAAGCACGATAAGGAGAGCAACAGTTAGAAATTGGAGAATTTTAAAATGACTCAAAGCAAAGTGAAGACAGAATATTAAGGAACTTTTTACAAATAGGTAGAGAATAATTTCTCTGAGGAAAGGAGTGAAAAAATTACTTAAATCAATGCCATCCAGAAATGAATTAAAATCAGTGAGTTCTAGTCCAGAGGGAAACTTTAAAGCTAGATTCTGGAAAGCAAATACAGTTCAGTCTGTCATCATTCTCTTTGAATCCAGTGACATAACTGGTGCTGAAAGTCTGTAAACCTGTAAGGAGCAACATAAACCCATCACTGATGATAATTTAAAGCATATGATTAACAAGGAAGGAAAAAGAGAACTACCTTTCTAGTGCCATCAGTCACAAATCAGTCAGGCCTAAGTCAAGGCTGCAAAATTTGGAGAATCTGACAAGCTTACAAAAATACACCAAAAGATTCTTATGACAGATACTGCAGCCCCCTTCAGTTAGGAAAGTTTTAAGGGCTATTGCAGAAGCAGTTGAATTGGGAATAGTTTAAAAAAAATTAAAAAAAAGGTGGCCAAGACAGAACAATACTGTTCTGAGAACAGAAGCAAAAAGCAATGCATATTCCTGTGTTTAGATCATTCAATCGAGAGCTGTGTGGATTAATCTAGTGGGAGGTAACATAAGCCTGCAGCCAGCTCCAAGAGCTAATACTGTGTTGAAATTTTGAAATGCAAATCTTGAGGAGCAATTATGCAAAAACTCTTACTAGGCAAGTTTTTGGGGAAACCTTAAAAATAAATTGTAAAGAACCACATGAGGCAGCACTGCATAGAATAGTAATTGCTATGCCAGGGGAAAGAAATGAAAGGAATGTGCTAAGAATGTCATCTCTGACTCTGCTGTGAAACATTGAAGTTCCCCAGAGCATGAAGTGAGAGCTAACAGAGCACTGTAACCACCAGTACAGGCACCCATCCCATCCTACAGCAAGAGAAGAGCTGGGCATGAGAGGCACAAGCTCCAGGCCTGGAAGAACACCCTGACCTACAGGAGAGAGCAGGGTCAGTTCCAGAGCATGTCTGGAGGTTTGAACTCTCACAGCTACACAACACACCATCAAAAACAAATGGAGTACTCTGCATACCTGATTTTGCTTAGGAATAAAGATCAAGTCCTCTCTTCAGACATCTTCAGCAAGTCTGGATTAGGTGAAATGGATTACCAGTAAAGACCTGCACGTAGTGACCGATTAGCATTCTGACATTTGTTTGCTCAGGACAAAAGAAGCATGCTGCTTCATTAAGTCCTATAGCAATGTGGCTTCTTGTAATGAACGAGCAACCTCAGGTTGTTTTCTGCGCCTTGATCCCCTCAGGGGAGAATTTACAATTTATCTTTACAGTTACAGTTAAAATTTAACTTTGCAACTGCCTAGTTTTTACAATTTACATGGACCAATTTTTGGCCTTGAAGTAGGTTACTGTGCTCAACGGGCGGCTGAAATGTCTGCCATTTGACCATTACAAAAAGCCACCAGGAATGGAGTCCAGGGAGCCCCCTCCTTCTGCCTAAGCCCAATATTCCCTATGTGCTGCCTGTCCCCAGCTTGAGGAAGTGTAGCCTGGTTAGCCCCCAGCATCAGTATGAAGAGCAGCCAGGACAGCAACATCAGCCCAGGTGCCTTCTGGACAGAAGAATCATAGAAAAAAAAGAAAAGAGCAACAACCTTTGATCAGTTGCTGCTGCCTGGTTTTGAAGATGGTTCCCTCAGACAGGGCGATGTGACAATTCTGGCAGGCTGCCTGTGATCCCAGCCTGTGCTCTGTCTGTATTAGAGAGGCACTATCCAAACTTGTCTCCAGAATTTCAGCCACGCAGCCTCCCTGCAGTAGGGCACTTGTAAGGCAGAGTGTGAGCACACACTGCACACAGAAGCAGGAAGCAGGAAACTTGGTTCCTTTCTACTGCACATTCCATTGATCTCAGGGGCTAAAGGACCTGCCATTTCTCCAGCCCCTTGGGTTTGCACGTGGGAAGCAGGGAAAATAGCACTCACGTTCCTTTGAAGAACACTTTGACTGCGATGGGAACCAAGAGGATACACTGCTGTGGCTAAATAGATGCAGAGCTCCTTCCCAGTGCTGGATGGATGCAGCAATAAATATACAGTTGTAAACTCTGTAACCTCCTGGACTAGCACTGTATAAGATTAGAGGCAGCACCTTAACTCTGCACCCTTGTGTGTGTGCATCCCAGCACATCTCTGATGACACGACTATATATGGCTTCTAAAATAATGTAATATTAGGCAGTTTTGTTGTACAGCCTTATTTATTACTTCTGAGTCTGTTGTCTCTACTTAATCTTTTCTTGCCTGGAAGAACATCACTCCATCAGTGAATCAGCATCTCCAGAGAGGAAACAAAATGGAGACACGTTCATAATATACAGCAAATCGCTGTCTTAACACTCAGTTAATGTTCCACAGTGGATTAAGAATTATTGTCCTAGTATTTCAGCTTAGTCCAGATTTAGTGCCCCAGAGGAAGAATTAAGGACTAGATGAAACAGTGCATGTAAAGCTACTTTCTAGAGCAATACAGGGGCATGTTGCTATCACAGTCACTAAGGCAGGTATGTAAAAGTCAAGGAGCTGTTGCAAAGTGGTTCCCTTTTTGCAAAAGTTTGAGTAAGGGGAGAAAAATGCATTTGGATACCAAAAGAAATTACAGTGGTACTGGTGGAAAGCAAACAAAGATAAGCTGGTTAAACAAAATTATTTTACTGTGTGCAGTCACAGACAGAAATATGACTTGTGCCTCCATGGTCCATGTGTTGTTACGGATCATCCAGTTTGGTACTGCCTGGAATGGCCACAAAAGAGACTTTACAGCAGCTGATGCACAAGTGCTAAACCTTTACTCATAAAAGACTCCCCTGAGGGCTGCGGTTTTCAGTGAGGATCTAAATTTGAGAGTGATTTTCTCTAAAATTCCTACCTCTATCCAAGAAATATTCTTGCAGCTCTGTATCTGCCCACTGCTCTCCCTTTCCCTTCTCTGGCTCTGACATACTCTTGCAGGTTTGTGGTGACTAAGAGTTGTTGAACTGTGTGTGTTTTGATGAGATCTGAACTGTAAAAGCCAGGAAGAAAAGTCCCTGTGAAGATTCCTATGATCCTCACTCTCCCTGCAATTTCAAATATCAGCTGTGCCACCATGAGCTCACACATCTGACTCACTGCTTCTAATCTATTTCCCTCAACTCAGTTTTGCTTTGGCAATATTGCCACCCCCACGTCTCTTGGTGACTGAACACTGAGCAAATTAAATCCTGATCTTTCTCTTTGACTGCCTCCTCTTGTTCTCAGTTTTTATAACTGAGATGCTGCCATATTCCTTTTCCTTCAGGTGAAGTAGCCAGACAGCTCTGATTGCTCACAGTACTCTTTTGTACATTAGGCTATACCTAAACACAAATGATTTTTCTTCTGCAGTGTTTCTGAGACTCAGGACAGATTATGCCCTTGACCACTTTATCTTCTGCCTGACATTATCTCCTCTCTTTCTGGCCTCCCTGAAACTGCAGACAACCCAAAACACAGCCTCCAGACCGACGTCAATCCCTGCATAATGATGGTATCATTAACACTTATTTTCCCCTCCTCATCTTCCATTTCCCCCTACAGCATTATTTTCTGCACGTTACTGCTTCCTGCAGTGCCTTTCTCAACCTGCTTGTCTGTTTCTGACATTTCCCTTATTATTCCCTCCACTGTGACAGGAGTGCTGACTCTGAGCACCAAGTACAACTCGTTTGTCACTCTGTCCTCTTCCTTTCTCTCATGCTGCCATGACTTTTTTTTTTGACCTGGCAGATCAATGACTCTCCACGTGCCAGTAGAGCTGTCTCTGTCTCAGGAGCCAATGCACGATGTCATATATTACCCCATCTTTCTTCAAATCCCTCTTCAAAACCTATTTCCCTCTAAGAGAGTGACATCATAAAACCAGAATAACCAAAAATCACAGTGCCATTGGGCTTGCTGAGGGTACTATAGCCAGGCATTTCTTCCTTGTGCTGCTAAATAAAATCCATTGTGTAACAGAAAGGGAGATGATAAATGGTATTACTGAGCATGGCATCAAATGCAGGGAGTGAGAAAGAAACCTCAAGGATTTAAGATCATTCTAAACTCATCATTTCTTCACTGAATGATATAATGTCTACATTGAACTGCGCAGTCAAACTCGCCACTTCTAGCTTCATCCATCAGCCATTTCATGCACCCATTCCTGGGAAAAATACAGGGGGCTACTGGTGCTGCTGGAATACATGACACATTTCCCACTGAACCTGTGCAAGTCAAACATTGGCACAGGCTTACATGCTGCAGCATCTTGATCTCTTATCTATTTCTATAGATTAGTTCTTTACTAATGCAGTAATTCCATTTGTTGTCAGTTCCTCCATTACTCTACGTTTGTTACTGTAAACAGATGTGAGCTATTAACCTCAAACATTCAGGAGCTATCCCATTATTAAGCTGTCTTCTAGTTTGGCTTAGAGAAGCTTGAAGGGAATGCAGTTTACTTACGACACTTACATGGAGTTTCTTTCCAGAGTTCCAGGAACACTCAAGGCTCAAAATGTCTTCTGTTACCACATCAGAAGCTTTCTGGTGAGTTCATTCCTGATATTAGCGAGTGTGCCCTCACTTTGAAGGTCCCTCATGTTGCTGCTCAGTGCAACTCATGCCTTTTGGTCATGGGGCTGCCCTTGACCAGACCAAAGGCTCGTGGGTGCCTTTAAAGAAAGTGTAAGTGGCTGGGCCTGGGGACAAGAATAGGAATAGGATGCTTGTGCTACTATACAAGCTAAACTCAATCATCCATCATTTCTGCTCTTCATTTTCCTTGTTTGCCCATGCCTCATGACAGTCCAGGAAAACGGAGGGACATTCTTCTCTGTCGGGGAGGTAGATAATGCTGCCAGTGTGAAAGAATGAAGTGGACTCTTATGAGCTCTCTGGCCTGTGTTTTCCACCCTCGGTGTTCTGTGATTCATCTAATTAAGGTACACAGCCTGCAAAACAGGAGGCAATTTGGAACTTCTACTCATTAGCTGGGCATGAATGGGATTATTTTTTTTTCCTCTTGACTGTCTTCATTTTATCTGCCGCAGTTCTTCATGACTCAGACTCCAGAAGGGCTCATGATTGTGTGGGTTGCCTCTGGCAAAAGCAAGTAGCTTGAAAGTAAGTGTCTGTCTGTCTGACTTTTACTTCTCTCTGAAAACAAACACTGAAAAGCCTATTCCCTGAGCAACTGACCCAGCTGCTGCGTCTTCCCTGCTTGTTGGGGTACAAAATGATTAATCTCCTTCTACACAGTTCAGTACTTAAAACATATGTGAAGGGGACACAAGGGCTTTCATATTAAGCAGGGATAAAAAAAGACTTGTTTTACTCTTAATGAAGAAATAATTTCCTTAAGAACAAAAAGCTCCTCACAGCCAGTGCTTATAAATTGCTTAATTGGAAATACACATAACAGTCCTGTGAGGATTATCAGAGTGCTTCTAGCTGGAATTAGAGTCAGGAAAGAAAAGTTATTTTAGAGATGCTAATAAAACAGGAGGTTGTGAAGGCTTCTGGGATATATACAGATGTTTTATTTTAGGCTTTGCATATAAAGCTGATTTTTAACCAATTTGTTATTGGTTTGCAAGCTCTGCTGATTAGCCTTGAAGCAGAGGGGAGTGAAAATAAAGGAACAGACCCCCAGATCAGAGAATGATAGCTTCAGAAAGACGACTGATTTTTTTTAGCTGAGACTTCAGGCTATTGGGCCAGTTACCACTGTCTAGGTATTTGACGTTTCATAAATGTGCCAGAAACAGAGCTGAAGACATCTTTGGCAGTACCTTTCCTTGTTTCCTGATAGGTATCAAGCTCCTCAGCAGTTCCTTGCTTTCTGCAAGAGATGCCCACTGGACAGGCAGGCTCCTTGCCTGGGTGCAGTGGAAGTGCCTCCTGCCCCAGCCACCCTTCTCCTGGGAAGGCGGGGAGCGGTGGCTCTCACAGCTCCACCACCACCAACTCCTCTGTCTAATGAGCTTTTCTGTGCAGGAGCAACGCACTAGTGGGGCTGCATCACATCCCTGGATTTTATGTACTTTGCTAAACACAGATACGGAGCCTCTCAGCCACTCACGGCCAGCTTAAGTCACCACAGCTTGTCCTTTCCCTAGGAGAGAGCAGAGAGGATGGGAAATGTCCACCTGTTCCTCATCTCTGCCCAGAAACCCTACACACCCTGTGCAAAACAATTTGCTTCTGTTTGTAGCTCTTTGTCTAGAGCCCAGCCTCAGGGTCAACTTCCATGGCACCTGAGGCCTTTCCATTGCTGAATAAGCCCCAAACCTTTCTTTGGTGGCTGACACTAAAGGCACCTGCACCACCTTCCTTCAGCTGGGTTTGCATATTTGGGTTTGGTTTGGACACTGTATCTGAAAGCTGTGCCATGGGATCACCAGACGGGCATGGGCAAGGGGCAGCCGGCAGCACTGGGGTCACCTCACAATTCCAGCATCCCCTCACGGTGGCAGGGTCTTCTCACAGACCTGGAGTCACCTCGTTGTCCACAAAAATGGGATTCGTGTGCAACATGCCTATAGTTACACACTTGAGACAGACATTGATTATCTCAGAGTTGCATAAGCCTGGGTGCTCAGTGGTATTCCACAAATCAAGCACACCAACTATCAAAGCCTTTTGCTATTTATACACTTAAGCAAACAAAGGAGTTCGTGCTCATTGGCTAGAAGTTACATAGTTCTCTTGTTAATTATTATTCTATCTTTTGCTTATTAATGATTCTCTTGTTTCTCCTGCTAA
>VYZQ01047357.1:0-16739 GCA_013400655.1 Mystacornis crossleyi | reverse complement strand
AATCATTCCATGAGTCTATGATTTCTTCTGCTCTGATTTCCTAGGCTCTGTTTCTTCAAGGTATGCAGCTCTACTGCTACCCTTGATAATCTCTGAAATTGGTTCCGTGTAAATTTAAGAGAACCAGCTGCCAACATGTGCTTGTCCTAAGAGGGCTCCAGAGTCTTCCTGCAGCTTTGTTCTCTCCAGCACAGAGGTGTAGTTGTTACAGATAAATTGTGCTGCATTTATGATAAATTTAAGAAATTACTTCTCTTCCTTTTATTCCAGATGGCTTTGTCTCATTAAATACTGACAGCATGATTGTAATTGACTACTTGAAAATGGGTTTTTATTCTTATAAAGTCTTCGTGTGCATTGTTTTGAAATGAGTCTGTGCTGTACTATGTGTCATTTTTTTTTACATTAGGCTCTGTCTCTTGTTGGTACTTAATACAACAACATTTTTGAAAATCCAGTAAAAAGATGACAATTTGTTGTTGTTTATAATCTCTTTCAGTGGAGAAACAAGATACAACAAAGACAAGATACTGCAAGGTTAGTAAGAGTTATTCTGTTAGCTGGTTAGAGATGGAAAATAATGGTGAAATGCTGTCACCAACTGCTCAGATGTTATTAAGTAATAATACTGTAAACCTTTAGAGACTTTATGTGTGAGCCAGGCCATGGCTTTCATAACTTTACAGAAGATTTTAAGTCACCCTCTACAGAATATCAACAGATGCTGAGGCATTTCATGTTTTAACTGGAGTATTAGAAGAGTTCCTTTTTCTACCTGGGGATAAAATATGTTGCATGTAATCTAATAAAATGGTAGCAGCACCTTTTACTAAGGACTCTATAGCACTGTGTTAAATCCCAGTAATATGAAGCTTGGGAAAAGGGCTTCTGGGAAAAGGAGCTGCTGAAGGATGGATAAAGATGCTGATGTGAAGGAGGCTGTTGCCTCGAGAAGGGAATCTGTTACTTGCAATAAACACCTGCAGTAGGGCACGGGAGAATGAGAAGTAAAGCTTGTTTAAATGCTTGAATTGTTCAATCCCAGCTCTTTCTAGGAAGGCAGTCTTGATTAGACACGTTGAAAACCAGAGTTCACCTTAGTGATGCTGGCTTGTACACCCAGAACTGAACACACTGAGCTGCCTGGATGTCTGCTGTAGGAAAATCAAGGCTCATTGCCACAAGGAACCTGGTGGGGTTGTACTCAGAATAAATGAGCTTTCCACAATACTTCGTGTTGTGAGGGAGAATTGTGCTTCCAGATTTTCTTCCCTCTGTGACATTGCTGTTTACAGTTCTTGCAACATGGATTTGTGCTCATATGAGTAAAGAATATTCTCCTGCTATACTTGCTTAAAAATATCGATTATGTCTTTTGAATTCCTAGCTCCTTGGGTCAAATGACATGTAGTGGGTTCCTCTCCAGTGTAGAGGGAACATAGCTTCTTTTTTTGAGCAAGCCTCTTCTGTTTTGAGGGGCCTGAGGCCTTTACCTGCACAGTGGGGTCAGAGGTCTCACGTTTAATTTACAGATGAGGTGCTCAGAACTTGGGTTCTGGACTTCTGGTGTCCTCTCTTTTGCCGTTGGACTGTGCATTTTCTGGGTGAAAATAGTTTTTTTTTCTTTGTTCTGAATCTGATGGGAATTTCACTCTCTCTGCTCTGGCTTCCTGCAGAACTAAAATGGGTGGAAGGTGTGGATGTAGCAATTTGTTACACGTTTGTCCCTCCGCCACAGCTCTGGGTTCTCCTGCAGACTCTGAGCTGTGATAGGAGCACACCTGTTCAACTCAGGTTGGATTTCCAAAATGCTGCTTCTCTCAACACTGTCCTGGAGCTCTGTGACCAGTTATTCTCACAGACTTTCTGTCTGGAAACAGTTTTTGGGAGGTTTGCTGCTTTCCAGCTGGGTTTGTTCCAGCTTGCATGAGCATTACTGTCCGTGTGCAAAGTGGAGAGGAAGAGCTCACAACAGATGGTGTTTGCATCTCATTCTCTCAGCTGTATTGTCCTCTTTCTTACTTATATTTAACGAATCTGTTTATGAAGTTTCAGCTGTGAGATACCTCTTGCAGGAAGCTGACTGGTGACCCGTCTTAAAATGGTCACATTTATTAAATGTAGGTCTCTGTTTTATGTTTACATTTGTCAAAGGTATAGATTAATGTAAATATCATTGATAATGATCCTTGTGTCTTCCTAGACTTTACTCATTTTTATCATTAAATTTGTGTGACTGAGTTTAGGGAAGACCACAAGAGCAGTGACTTTTCCTAATGTTTGGCTTTACTAAAGGAGAAAAATTTTCTTTTGACTGGGCAGTTTCTTTATTGCTGGCATGCCTGGTCAGCTGCTAAATGGTCTAAAATTTGCATGTCTTAATGTTGTGGGGTTTTTATTTTGTAGGTCAAGGAGTGGATGAGCCACTCTCTGCAACTGGTTTCAGGCAAGCAGATGCTGCTGGTTTATTTCTCAGTAATGTGAAGTTTACCCATGTCTTTTCAAGTGACCTCCTTCGAGCAAAGCAGGTAAGTGCTTCTTGAGGCAACAAGTGGCTTCCAAATCTGCCATTTATTTGCTGTTGGTGATGCGAAAACAAGGCAGTGACAAAGCCAAAAGCTGCCCCATCCCTGGGAAGTGTCCAAGGCCAGGCTGGATGAGGCTCTGAGCAACCTGGAATAGTGGAAGGTGTCCCTGCCCATGGCAGTGGGGTTGGAACTGGGTGATCTCTAAGGTCCCTTCCAACCCAAACCAGTCCATGATTCCATGATTTGCCATTATTTTATATGTGCATTACTAAAGGCATAATGGGGACTTCAAAGTATCACAGACAGAAATGAGTTTTTCTCTGAAGAAGCAAACCAGATTGGCTGTGACATTGGTGTACTGTCCCAGGCACTGTGGCCGTGTGCTGTGTTCTTCTAAGGAATGCGGATCCCAATGCAGGCAAGGTCAAGTTTTGCTGTCAAGTCAGCACTAGGATCATGAAATGTGCACAGATGTTGCATTTTGTCAGGGATGTCACACCTCTTGCCTTGATGCAGTAAATATACAATATAGATTAAATGAAGAGGAAAAATGTTAATTACTAAGTGGCATTACATGTGACCTTGTGTGCAGGATTATGAAATACTCCAAATTAGGGAACCAAAACTTTTAAAGTGAGAGATCAGCTGTTCTAGGAAGGTCATGTCTCCCATGGAGGCCCTATCTTTATTTCTCTCTTCTGTTACTGATTCTGTGGTTTCAGGAGACAGGTAGGGGGTTGAAACTCCTAAGCCGTTCTTGTCTGCTTGCTTTTTGCTGTGTCGTCCTGCTAAGTCTATTAAGCTGTGCTGTAAACCAAATCAACAAAATGTAGTATAAATCTCCGTTTTTTCCCTTAAAACATACACCATCAACATTGCTCATCAGTTTTGCAGCACAATTCCAGAAACTGCTGTAGCAGCACAACTTCAGCAGAAAACAAAAGAGACAAGGAGGGAATAGTGCAATAGCTGGATATTTTAAAAATGCAGAATAGCTGCCCGAGTCACTTCCTTTATGTGTATGATGATATTTTAAAACATTAAGAGTGCTTCCTAACTTTCCTAAAACTGACTGTGCTGTGTGCCTGCCTAATGGTAATTGGTTTGGGATTTTTTTTCTTATATTAGAGACAGCCTTTGCCATGAGAAGCATTTGCACTCTCATAATGTGAAAGACCTGAACTTTTCCTTCGCATACAGGAAATGTGTTTTGCCATTTGTTTTACAAGCTATCCAGATGTTGGGAAAGCTTTCCCAAAGATGTGTAAAGCTGAAGTTTCCCTGTGGTCGGAACTCCCTTTCTTGGCAGCTGCAACTCTATGAAGGGCCTGTTACTACACTGTCACTTCACAGCTTGAGTATGAGAGGAATGCACAAGTTCGGTTGCAAAAGAGGAAATTCCTGCATATAATCATACAAATATGCTGTGCTGTATGTGCTGTGCATATACACAAGGAAGTGGATTCAATCGTATCTTTATTTCTACGTTGTTCTTTGACAGGAGGTTAAAGTTCCAATATCACATTTTTCCTAAGCAGTATGTTAAATGTGCCAGTAGTACAACAAGGCTGCTTATTTGTGCCAGAATCCAAGGAGCATTTTCAAAATGAGTTCTTTAAATGTCAGATTCATTGGGTGTGGATGTTTGCACAGCCCAAACTGTCTGTGAAGCCAGTGCAGCCGTCACGCTTGGGTGCGTGAAGGAGCAGGTCAGCCGTCCTCTGGTTCCCAAAAAAGACAAGGAGCTACCAGAGAGGACCCAGTGGAGGCCACAGAGATGATGAGGGGTCTGGAGCGTCTCTCTTACGAGGAGGGACTGTGGGAGCTGGGCCTGGTTAGTCTCGAGAAGACTGAGAGGGGATCTCATTAATGCATACATATACCTCCAAGGGGTGTCAGAGGTGGTGCCAGGCTCTTGCCAGTGGTGCCCAGTGACAGGACGAGGAGCAATGGATACAAACCAAAACACAAAAGTTCCACCTCAACATGAGGAAGATTTTTTGTACACTGAGGGTGGCAGAGCCCTGGAACAGCTGCCCAGGGAGGGCGTGGAGTCTCCCTCTGGAGACATTCCAAACCCGCCTGGACACGCTCCTGTCTCATCTGTTCCAGGTGATCCTGCCTTGGCAGACGTGTGGACTGGGTGATCTCCAGAGGTCCCTTCCAGCCCTAAGGATTGGCTGTGGCAGCCAGATAGGTGTCAGATGTTTTTTCAGTTGGATTAACTGAGCAGGTTTTTTTTGACAGCTGTGAGTCTGGCCCATGTACTACATGTAAAGAATGTGTGGACATGATTGCTCTGTGTTCTACTCAAGAGAACATGTGGCTCTTATCCCAGTAAACCCTGCTACCCACCTCGCATGGGTGCTGTGTCTTCAGCTGTTCTGGACTTTGAACTGGGAAAGAACTGCCAGAAGATTGCAGCTTTTCTACTTTTATGGCCTAGCCTGGGCCATCTATCCAGTTCTGACAGACTGGTAGCTGAAAAGCTTTCTGTTTGTTTGTCTGGGTTGTTGGATGCTGCTGATGGGATTCACTTTGACAGTGGTGGTGTATGGTGGTGTGTTTATTTTCTGTCCAGTTGATGTGACTATATATTCACTTTCTAGACTGCTGCTGCCATTCTAGCGAAAAACAGGTTCTGCAAAGATTTTGAAATCAAGTACGATGCAAGACTGCGAGAGAGAGTAAGTGCCAAAAGAATTTGTTATCAAATATTGAACAATTTGAAAATATAACTTACTGCTGATGGGTATCTTGGCTTATTGAATGGTAGATTTTAACAGTGGAGAGCACTATTTGATGTATTTTTAATCACTGAAAACTGAACTATTCATATCAGGGACAATAAATTGTTTGCAGAATGGCGAAGCAGAGCAAAAATGTATTGATGAGCATTGTAAGTTTGATGCTTTAATGATTTAAATAGGGCAAGATTTAGTGTTTAAGGAGCTGCATGTGATTATAGCATTTCCTGTTTGAATCTTTTTTCTCTCAGAAATTCCACTTCTTCCCCTGAAATCAGCAAGACCTTATTATTTACTTTTAATCAGGAGGGTACTTGCGTGGTTTTGTTTCCTAGATTTTTATGTCTTTTTCAAAAATTCTGAAATGAAAGTGGATCCATCCTCTCTTGTGGAGACTTCACAGGTCTTTAGAGAAAATACTGGTTTCTTACATGTGAAAAATAATTCCCTGTAGCATTTCTGCAAGCAAAAAGTAAATGGAGTTTATCCTCATGTGACGGGCTACATACAGAAGCACTTGAACTGTGACCTCAGTCACAAAGACTTGAATTTTGTATGCTGGGGATGAGTGTCAGTGGAGGAAAAAATCTCCAGGCAAAGATCAGGCTGAAGGTCATGTTGTACATGTCCGTGCTTTAAATGAGATGCAGCTTTTAATATATTTGTCTACCCAGCATATATCTGTATCTATATCTATATGTATCTATATCTGCTGTTTAAAAGGATATGTATAAAGATACTTCCTTGCCCAAAACTGGGATAAAATATAAAAGGTAGCTAAGCCTTGAGAATACAAGAAAACAAAGCTCTGAAGAGCTGTTTGCACCCTCTGGAAGGGGTGCAGGAGACCTGACACATCCTGCCAAACCCCCTTTTACCCTTACAGAAATACGGTGTTGCAGAAGGAAGGCCTTTGGCTGACCTCAAAGCTATGGCAAAGGATGCTGGAGAGCAATGTCCTTCATTCACACCTTCTGGAGGAGAAACACTGGATGAAGTATGGTATTTATTTATTTATTTATTTATATGTGCCCTGCTTTCTAGGCTTTTTTACCAGTGCAGTTGCAGCTATTGGGAGCTTCCTACTGAGATCTCAGCCCAACCAGAGATATTTTCTAAGCCAAGAAACACTGCTTGGTCTGATAACAGTGGCTGCCAAGTGGGGAATCTCTTTATAACTAAAATATTGATTTTGAGACTGACTCCTCATGAAGCTCTGGCTTCACAGGAGGATGATAGCAATTGCTCTCTGGAGGGCAGAGGAGTTTGCATAGCAGTCAGTAACTTACATTGGCTTCTGAGCCTTGTCTGTGAGAAATCTTTGTCTTTTAACTGAAGTAGTTCCGTGTCGGGTTTCTGAAAGGCAAAATCTGTGGTTGCTTCACAATGATCTCTTCATTCTTCACAACGATCCATTCTGGCCTTTCCCTGCAGGTGAGAGAGCGTGCAAGGGATTTTTTTGAATTCCTGTGCCAGCTGGCTGTTGAGTTGGAGCAGAAGGAGCACGGCAAGCCTGGTGCACCAGGCAGGAGCTCAGGAACATCTGGAGAACAGTTTGTTTTCCCTTGGACAAACCACTGCAGTGAGGCGGAGCCAAGCTCTGAGGGCGGTGGATCTTCCATGGTATTAGATGCCAATATTTTGGTGGTGAGTCATGGAGCCTACATGAGGAACTGGATTGGCTATTTTGTTTCAGATCTCAACTGTACCTTACCAGCAAATTTAACCAAGTCCCAGCTGTCTTCTGTCAGTCCCAATACAGGAGTCAGTCATTTCATTATAAAACTTGGAAACGGGAATTTGTTAAAACCTGAAATCACGTGTGTCTGTCTTAACCAAGACTCTCACTTAGTGGATGTGGGAGCTGAATGCGTAGCTTCAAAAGTGTTCTAAGAGTCTCTGTAGGGGGAAAGTGGGTTTAGATCACCAGTTTGCTAAGCTTGGGAAAAGTATCTATAGTAATTACTGGGCTTGACTGGAATTGCTGACACTAAACTGCAAAAAGGGAGACATGCAACTGCTTGCCATCTTAAAAAACACAATTTGCATGGTCCTAGTGCCCAGTATAAGTTGGCAGTAGCAAAATAAAACAAATATTCTATGTTCTCAGAAACATGATACTTCAGTCACTTGCGTATCTGCTCCTACAGCACATATTTCAAACAACTCCTTTGCATTACTCCATAGTTATTTTGGTTACCTCCAAGTGAAAGGTTTGGGGAGGGGAAAGGAGCGGTACCTCAAAGCTGAGGTATACTGTATTCTTGTTTTATTACAAAATGCTATATTGTAATATGAAACATACATGTTGTCTTAAAATAAATTTTTGAATGCAATAGTAGAACCTAGGAAGGAGCATTGCCCAATGGGAAAGGTTTGGTGCAGAGCCAGGGGATGCAACTCTGGCACTGAATATCTGTGAAGCTCTGGGCAAGTCTCCTTTCCATTTGTGAAATGGGAATGATGATAAACCTACCTCGCCAGGAGTATTTCCTAAGAAATTGTTCAGGTTGTCAAGATCTCTGTTGAAGAGCACTGTACACAAACACAGAGTATTTATTTTTAGCTGTGAGCAGGATGAGGAACCTCGTGTGCACGTAGTAACGGCCTCTTTTCTGGAAAAGGAATTTTCTTTCTGGGTTGAGTTGTACCTGACTGGAATCCTTCTGTCAGCTGCAGTCATGCACTTGATTTTATGAATATTTTTGCCTAGAATGAGGCAAGTTTGATTGTTGGTGTTAATACTGCATTCTTTCCCCACTGGGGTGTTTGTGGTGTTACAGTGTGAGTTTATCTGGTTTATGTTATTTATAAGATTCAAGTATTTTTTCTTCATTTGCATATTTTAAGCCTGTTAAATAAAAAAATTAAAGGCTCCTGAGTAGAACTCCCATTTCATCTGTATTTCTTTCGAGGTAAAAATCTTTTTTAGTATTACCCTGTGAAGCTTTGCTCAGATCACATAACTTCTTCTTTTTCCTTCCTGAAAAACCCCAGGCTGGCCTTTTGCTGCAAAAAAGACTTTTAGGGCTGATGTTGTTTAAAGTGTCCATAGCTCTTTTTCAGTAATAAAATAATTCCTTCTCAATATACTGAAGGAAATAAGTCTTCACAGGAAGCTAAAATGGGAATATGGACTTTTGCATGGACTCCTCAAGCTCTTTGTGAAATGCATCTTCCTAGAAGGCTCCTCAATACTAAATTGATGATCACAGCCGATGAAGATAGAAAAACTTTAATTATGATTTCTAACAGAGTTAATGGTAGGAAAGTGGGGCTGGAATTCATTCTGAATTTGCCTGTCCCTGGTAGTGCCAGTTTATGTCAGGCAGGCCACTTACATAGCAGGGAATTCTCCTGACAGTGCTTTAAACAGCTGAAACTGCCCTGGAATTGCCATGTCCTGAATTTTGCCAGTCATTCCATCAATTCTTCTTGGAACCAGATTAAGGGAGTTGAAAATGCAAGAGGATGAGTGGACATGTGACACATTTTTCTCCCTAAGTCTGTCATTTTGTCAAATATTTCAAAACACACTAGTAATTGGGGTGCTTCTCACTTTAAAAGGCTTCTTTTTTTTTCCCTGCCTGCTCTTAAGCAGGTAATTAATATTTTGTTTTTGCTGATGTTGCCATAACTTAGGAGAACATTTACTTCTTTGGTAAGTGCTTTGCCACTGCTTGGGTAACACTATTCCCAGAGGGATTTTTGACTTTTCCTCTATAATATGCTTTACCTTCTTTTTTTGTATGTATAGATTTAGACCCAGCCTAAAAAAACTGTGTGATTGTTTTCTTTAATTTATCCTTACCAAATTCTTTCCTCTTGCAACTCACACGGGGCAAGCAGGTGGTACAGCGGTGCCTAACAAGGGGAAATACCAAAGGGTGAAACCACTCGGGTTTTCTAAACAGCTCCTGTCTCAATGAAGTCACATTTTTCAGTGAAAATGCATCAGAATCTCCCAGTTCAGACTTTGTAAAACACATCTGCCAGTGGCCAAGGGAGTACAAGCAGTCAAGAGTGTTGTGCGGTTGCCCAGATGTACTTTTTCCCTCAGTATCTGCTCTTGACGTTGCTGGAGACAGGACGACAGCCTGGGTGGGCTTATAGGCTGCACTAAAGTAGTTGCACTTTGTTACTTCTCCTTTGTTATATCAGATGTCAGGTTCCCTCTGCATTAAAAGGTCACTAATTTTGGAAGCTTCTGAAGCTAATTCTAAAAGCTGTTTTCTTTAGGTCTGTGTATAGTACTCCTCTTTTTAAGTTTTTACCTCAACACTGAGACTAAATCTTTTTTTGGTGAGTGACTCTTGTGCATTTGTACAGTAAATCCATACAGTTTATTGGGATCATGGGAAGGGAGAGCGGCAGCAATAGATGGGTCTGTTAGGAATAGTAACAGAACATAAATATTTGATGGATTATTCAGTAGTGGCAATGGATGCTGGCTCCACCAACATCACCTCCTCACAGGTCTGCTTCTCCTCGAGCAGCCGTCGGGCAGAGAGCTCTGGTAGTACCACAGTTTCCTTCCTCTAAAGCAAAGATATTTTCTCTATTCCTACAGTTCTCTGCTGAAGAATGTTTTCCAGACGTAGCCCTGCCTTTGTAATAGGAGGAGGTTTTTCCCTTTTTTTTTTTCCCCCCCTCATTTTACTGAATTAAAATCAGATGCATTCTCTCTCCAAGCTTTTGGCTGCCTCAGATCCACAGCCCACATGCCCGGACTTAATATATGTCAGATTTCCCCCAGATGTGTCCTGCTTTTGAGGGCTTTGGCTGTGAGCCTGAGGTTTTTGGATCTTTATAATCCCAGGCAAATGGCAGCTGCATGGGCACAAATGAACTGCACAGTGATTTGTGAGCTGCTTTTCTGGCATGCGTGGGTATGGCAGAGCTACTGTGGGAGATCTCTGTGTGTGTGTGGTGACTCCAGTGCCATTCAGGAGGGTCTCCTGTGTGACAGACAGCTCTGGTGTCACCTGCAAACAGCTCTGGGGTTCCTGGGCTACAGGGACCCCATGTGGCACTGGGTTACTTACCTGAATGCCAGAGGCTGGCAGCAGGGCTCCCGAGGGCACAGAGGGTATGGCACAGGAAGATACTGGGATAAAACCCAGAAATCTTGAGCAGGCTGTTACTGGTCACCAGAGGAATGCACCTGAGGTCCAGGCAGAACTCCTTTGGGGGCATAACTGAGTGTAATATTCTTTCCTTCTGACGCCCAGTTGGGTCATCCAGCCATAGCTGAATGGGAGCGGGGTGGTACATCAGACTTGACTGTAGTAAGTCCTGAATGTATTTTGGAAGAGCTGGCCATTGAAAAGTGAATTTAATGAACTTAAAAGCTGAGGCATAAAAAAGGAGGTTTGATTTCAGAAGAGCAGGAATCGCAGAATTAGTTTTAGAATAATGGAATATCCTGAGTTGGAAGGGACCCACAAGAATCACTGAGTCCAGCTCCTGGCCCTGCACAGGACAGTCCCAAGAATCACACAACTTAATTCTACTTCTCCAAAGAAATTTAAATAATGGTTAATGCAACTAATTCTGAAGGAGAAAGTAATTACACACAAGAGAGGTAAATGAAACCTGGAATCTAATTAAATGAGTTTTTACCATAAGTAGTTCATACTAAACTAAATGGATAGTTCTTTGATGAAGTAGCTAATGTATAGGCAAGGGAAAAATTAAATACCATCTAGGTGAATTTTAATTGAATGCTTAATGCCACAATGGAAACCATCAGCTCAGCTAGAAAAGATAAATGTTGCTTAGGAGAAAAAAAAAAAGGTGAAGTAGGTATGCAAGGAATTAGCGGGCATAGAAGTAGTAATGTCCAAGGTCAAGCACTGAGCTGGAGTAAAGCTGCTGGTTAAGTCCCTGAGGGGGCAATTTTTTGTAATTACTTCAAATAAAAATACAGGAATGTGGAAATATTAGTAAGAAGGCATCATCAATAACTACGTGGGGTAGAATAGCATGCAGAGGAGGAAATGATGAACTTCTAGTCTTACAGCTACTTGAGTCTTCATAGAATGGGTCAGGCTGGACCCTGACAGTGGCTCATCTGGTCTCACACCCCTGCTCCAGCAGGGCCATCCCAGAGCACAGGGCACAGGATTGTGTCCAGATGGTTCTGGAATATCCCCAGTGAGGAGACTCCACACCCTCTCTGGACAGTCTGTTCAGGGCTCGATCACTGCACAGGACAGAAGTTCTGCCTCCTGCCCAGGTGGAACTTCCTGGGATCAGTCCCTGCCCGTTCGTCAGTCCCTGCTGGGGCCTCTGGAGCAGAGCTTGGGCCCTGCTCAGAGGCCTCCCTCCAGAGGTTTTTAATTTACCAAGTATCGTTTATCCTGAGATCTTTGAACCAGGATCACAAATAATTCTCAGCAGGACTGAACTGACAGACCAGTGGTTTTCCATTGCTTGTAAAAGACATTTCGCAACAGAGGTGAAAATCCCTTCATAGTCAGTCTAGACCTACTAAGATACTGTTTTTCTCATCTTTCACAGAACTTTCATATTTGGGGTGCATGAAACACCTAGCAAGCTGAAACCTGTGAGGCTGGAAGTCACAGGAGACAGCAGCACACAAACATTTTCAGACACTGCTGCTACCATTTATTTGTTCCCTCAAGTACTTTTGGAAGGGGGAGCTTGAACAGAGAATGCAGAATTCACCATTTGGAGAGAATGGAAAAGTTTATTGGTACTTTTATAAAAGGAAATAGTCTCTATAATACATTATTATAAATACTTATAAATATACTGCGGGATTTAAGACCCACTCAAATAAATAAATAAATATTGTGACATAAATAAGTAATGCCTTCTTACTGGCTGGTGATTGCCAGCATCTCCATTGAAGAATAAATTCTTTTAAGTTTTGATATAGTTGCCTATAGTTACAAATATGGTTTTTTGATGGAAAATCCACTGTGTATTTAGTCTTAGCTTACTTATCCCCTGGCTACTGATAGAGTGAGCAACCCTACTTACTTTGTTCTAATGCAGGAATATAGAGATGATCTGTAGATTTAACCCCACCAACATTTCCCATCAAAATTTAATGTGGACAGAGCTTTTAATGATTCCAATTGTTGTAGGGCAGTTGCCTCAGAGTCCTAGAGAGGAGCTCTGTGGCACTAACGACAGTTAATGCAAAATGGAAACTTTGCTGGTGTACCTGAAGTCCAGAGTTCTCAAGGAGCAAAAGCAGAGAATAATGGTATAGGAATCAAGTAAAGTCGTCAAACTAGAACATAAATAAAATCACACCTCTCCACTGTATAGACAGCAAGTTGTGCTTTTTCTTGCTGTATTTTGAATAAGCAAGAAAAAGCACAACTGTCTGCCTGCCTGCAATTCCCATAATTCCTTAGAATCACTCCTTCAGAAATTATTCAAAACCACAATGAGTTTAGATAAACAAATTCTAAGAGATGGAACTCTGGACTAATCCTGATCATTTGGCTTGTCCTGTGCTCCTAAGTGCTCTTATACTAATTAGGAATCTCTCTATGTAGGAAAACTATTATAAGAGCAGAATCAGAACCTATGACTTTTCCAACATAATGAGTTGGATGTGGTAGATAAAGAGATATCGTATATGTATACATATATGGGGGAAAGAAAAGAGATTATTTTAAAAGCTGTCAGCAGTCTTGCTGCTGTGCTAAATCCAGAAAAAATTAAATGAAAGCAAGAAGCACAGGGGGGTCTTATTTTGATTTTGTTGCAGTGATGTAACTCCAGTGGCTTCAGGGAACTACTTCATGAGAAAGAAAAAAGAACAGCATCCAAGCTAATGTTTTTCGTATGTTGCTATTAGCACACTGAGGAGCAGTGTACCACTTCAAATTGTTGTCAGGCTGATAAATACTCTAAATAAACAGAGCAGAAGAATCTGTGTCTTGACACACAAAACCCCCCCCACAAAATAAAAAGCTCTTCTCAAATCTCTGCCACAATGGATTTTTGTGCTGCTCATCAGTGCCTTGCACCTGATTTCTGCAGAGTTCATCAAGAATAGCTTTTTCAAAGTGAACTTACCCAAAGGATAAACCAATCTAGGGAAAAGGTTTACTCACCATTAGAGATCTTCTGATTAATAGTAATTTCACTCCTACAAGTATAAAGCATCTGATACATGCTCAGAACTGAATACAAACATTGATGCTAATTGGATATTCCATTTCTAAATACAAACGTAATTTTCACTCATTAGACAAGAGTCTTCATTATAGTCTAAAGAGTAATAGTTTGATACTTATAAAAGATAATTTTTTTGATTCCCTCCCCTGTAGAGTTCAATATTATGCAAAACAAACCATTCTCTTTAACACACTATTGATTATTATTAATCCTGGTACTTCTCTCTAGGTTGGAAATACGCAAAACTAATGATCTTTATTTCCATATTGGGATGCTAGAATTTAGTAAACGTAGAACTGTGATAGAGAAGCACTTGAGAGAGAGTGAGGCTCTCCTCTTTTTGTCAAAACCTCAGCTTGGATTCAGTGTCAGAAATTGTTCTTTTTCCACAGGACCCTTTAATCCTGTCCTGTTGTTCTGTCAGTTCCTCCAGTTTTCCATGTCTGCTGCTCCTAGTACAGCAGAGTGGCCTTTTTTGACTCTTACAGGTGAGGAGAGAATGAAGCTCCAATTTAAAAGCTAAAAAACAAAAAATCACAGGATGGGTTGGAAGGAACCTTAAGGCTCATACACTCCCACCCCCTGCCATGGGCAGGGACACCTTCCACTATCCCAGGTTGCTCAGAGCCCCATCCAGCCTGGCCTTGGACACTGCCAGGGATGGGGCAGCCACAGCTTCTCTGGGCAGCCTGTGCCAGGGCCTCCCCACCCTCACAGGGAACAATTTCTTCCTGATATCAAATCCAAACCTGCTCTCTGTCACTTTGAAGCCAGTCCCCCTTGTCCTGTCTCTGCAGTTTCTGATGGAGAGCCCCTCTCCAGCTCCTTGTAACCACTTCAGATACTGGATACATGACATCTGTGGTAATTTTATATAATAAAATAACACACCACCTGGCAGTTTGTCTGCTGTGCTTGACAGGATGGTGCTAGTAAGAGGATTCCCTGTCTCTGCTGGATTCTCAGATGCTCCAGATCTTTACATCAGTAACATAACATCAGTTTCCCATTTCATACAAGGGATTTCTTTTTTTTTTTTTTGTTTCCCTCATTGATGCAAACTTAAGGTGATTCAGACCCTAAAAGGAATCTTTCCAAAAATGGATCTTCTTTCCAGTAGAGCCCCGGCTGGAAAAATCCAACTTGTACTTACAGATGGCAGTTTACTGTCAAAACAAGATTTGAAGCTAAGGAATTTTTCCCAATGTCTCCCAGGTTTCTAAGGGCCACTTTTCCATTCAGGCTGAGTGTGACAGACAGCTCCTTTTGCCCCTGTCTTCACGCGGCGAGTGCGGGGGCCGCAGTTATCGCGTGATGTAGAAGCGGGGGCTTGGGTACCTCCTGGCCTCCATCATAGCGTGGGGATCATCGGGGTTCACCACGTCGTTCTGGTTGATCCTCACGGGCTCCCTGGGCATGTGGGGAAAGTCTGCTGGCTGCTGCAGTGGGGAGCCGAACGCCGGGGTCTTCCTCTGTGGGACCAGGATCTGGTGAGGATCTACTGGATCAACATCTACGCTCCTGGTGTTTCTGTGAGGTTCGGGGGTGTTGAATCGGAACAGAGGGATCTCATTCCTCCTGGACAAAAACTGGGAGTATGGTGGTAGGTTCATACCGGGGGAGAAGGCTTGTTTAACTCTGCCTAAGCTCACCAGGAAGTGGTGTTTGGGGGATTGGTACACATCGTACCCGTTTTCCAGTGTCCTGTGGTTGAACACACAGTCCTCTTGGCTGAAGAAATGCTGAGAGGAAAAAAGAGGACACCTGTGAGCAGAGGGGTCTGGTGAATTACAAACACTGGTTAAAGAGGGAAAGAGGGATGAGATCTTGCTGCAGTGTTTTTCTAATATCCCAGGTCTGTATCTGACCCAAAGGTAAATTTGAGTTGCATGTCCATGCTTTCAGCAAAGAAATTTTAATGATAAACCCTGTTTTCTCCCAGAGGGTCCCAACTCACGGCTTTGTGCTACAGATTGGTCCCTCACTGGATCTCATTTTGTCCTCATTTACCCAGGCAGGACCTCAGCAGGACCTCAGATGATTTTTGTCACCCCTACAACTTAATACAATCAAAGGAGAGAGGGAAGTTTGACCTAAGTGTCGGACATTTCCCCCTCCACCAGCAGCTACCCAGGCTTACCCTGGCTGGGGAAATGGGCACCACAGCAGCGGAATGCCCCGGCCATTCAGCCTCAAGGCTTAGGAAGGGTCACTCACCGAGCCAAATATGTTTCCTTTCATGTCCATACACAGGTAGCGTCCACTCTTCACACCTGTGATTATTACTGAGCCAGCACCCTCAGACTTGATCATTAGGGCACCTATTCAGAACAACAAAAACATCAAATCTAAGATCCAGTTCAACACTGCATTTACAGATCCACAGATGCTCTGGCTGGAAGTGACCCCTGGGAATCCAAACCAACCTCCCACATGACCTGGGACTGTTGCCCACCCTAAATCAGGTTCGCTGTGGCTTTGGAAAACTCCCAGGATGGAGAGCACCTCTCTGGGTGCTCTGTTCCAATGTGGCACTAACCTGCCAAAGACAACTTTTTTCCCTCTGAAGTCCCAAATCGTGGTCTGAGGACATTGCCCTCAGTTCTGCCATTGCCCACGTCCAGGGATAGTTTGTCCCCCTCATCTTTGTGACTGCCTTGTGGTATTACTTCAGTGGTGCCCAGCAATGGCACCAGAGGAACGGGCAGGGACTGATCCCAGGAGGTTCCACCTGGGCAGGAGGCAGAATTTCTGTCCTGTGCAGTGACCGAGCCCTGAACAAATTGTGCAGAGAAGGTGTGGAGTCTCCCTCACTGGGGGTATTCCAGAACCATCTGGACACAATCCTGTGCCCTGTGCTCTGGGATGGCCCTGCTGGAGCAGGGAGGTGAGACCTGTGGTGCCTTCCAACCTCAACCAGTCTGTGATTCTGTGATTACCTTGCCCTTAACACCCCTTTTCCTGGACTAAAACCACAACAGCTCATGATCAAGGCCCCCTGAAAACCCTCTGGCTGACCAGCTCCACCTTCCCCTCATCTAACTTGAACTGGGTTGCTGTAGTGCTCCAAGAGCAATGTCACCGGTGCCAGGTAAAGTGGGAATAACAACTTTCCTTGACCTGCTCCTTGCGTTTGACTCAGTGCCTGTTGTCTTGTCCTACCCAGGAGATCTGTGCATACCCAGGCCATGCCACCCTGGTACAGAACTTGGCACTGAGCCTAGTGGCTCAGTGGCAACAAGTAAGTCACCCTCCCTCTCAATAGCCCTTTTGTTGTCTGATTTCCATCTCTCCTGCTCCA
>VYZQ01047354.1:142791-168277 GCA_013400655.1 Mystacornis crossleyi | reverse complement strand
AAGCTCCCTTGCCAGCATTCTCCCAGGAAATGATGGCCATACACTATCTTTTTGAAAGAGAATTAAGAGCATTGTAAATTCAAACTACAATTCAACTAGTCATCAAAAAAACTTGCAAGTATTACACTCCATAAACTATTACCACATGAAAAAATCCTAATGGCTGGGTCAGAAGAACACACTTCTAGAAGCACTGTCCAGAATGCATTACAAAAAGAAATTAACAACAGTATTTATTTTTGTCTCACCAATAGCAGATATATTTGAAACAGGTAAGCCAGAGACCATAAAAAACTCACAGTCCACCCAATGCATTTTACTACAAATCAAACAAACTAAGGAACCTAACCTGCTGAATGTAATTTGTTCCATCTGATTATGCCTGCACATTAATGATACTGAAAAACTGTATTCTCCTAAGTTATTGAACTTGTGATACTTCATTGTTTAGATCAAATTTCTAAGGACTCTATCAGTAAGTAATTTTTGAAAGCCTACACAGACTAAAAACACTTAAGACGACAGCAGAACTTAAGAGATGGCTAGAAAGAGCCAACAGACTTAAGACACACAATGAACTTAATAAATGAAAACATGATAGTGAACACCTTTGGAAAATATGTATGTACTTGAGTACAACCTGTAGCTATCTCATTCCTTTGAGAGCAAATGGATTGTTTTTAAGTGCCTTTCTTTCAAAAAAATTAAAATTCATTTGTGATGGCCACAGGCTTTGGATGCTGGTAAAATGCAAGAAAAAACACACCTCCCTCTCATCCCCCCCCCCAAGTTTGTGCAGTTTACTGGTCAGTTGATTGTGAAAAGAAATATGCAAGGCCTCTGTGAAAAGAGAAGCATAGCAAAAGATAAAAATAAAATAAATGAAAGTAAAATAAAACAGTTATAGAACAGAGAAATCATTTTGTCAGACCTGCAACCCCATACAAACCAAAGAATTTAATTCAAGAATTCCTGCTTGGACTCTTTGCCTCCTTAAATGATAGGATATTCCTAAGAAGATCGGTGAACTTGTTTTAAAGGCTTAAACTGATAAGAGAATTCACTACAACCCAATTTCTCCAGTGACTCCTATGAAAAACTTGTACCCTTTTTGGTTTGAATGTATCTAGTTGCAGCTCTCAAACTGACAGAAAAGGGAAGAAAAGAGACAGCTCAGATATTGGTAGGTGGCTATTAAATGCACACGTACATTGCCCTCACGCACTGACAGCACACAGACACCAGGTGGGCAAACATATCGTACATGCTTTCAGACACTTAACATCTTAATAACTGAGGTTTGGACCAAGCCTTCACTAGGCTTTAGCTGTTGAATAATCTCTAAACCACTAAAAAACACGGTGTAAGAATTTTAATTTCAAAGTATTTCCTATGTTACTAAAATTGGTGTATTAAATTTGAGGGTCAGCTATAATTTCTCTGTCACAGCAGCAGAATATTTCTATCTTTCATTTTCATATAAAGCTAAAAATTATCAGTTTGGGTTTTTTAGTTTGAATTCCTGCAATTTCTTAATTTACAGTATAACTCACTAAGTAGCAGCAATATTAACCATTCCTAAACAGACCTTTCTAATTCTAAATGTAATTTCCAGGTCTAGCATTGCACAACTAATTTCACTTCCCAAAGACCTGACCATCTGCAAACAAACATGCAGGTACCTCTGACTACATGCAAAGTTCAACAGAATTCTACTTACCAAGCGCAGCTCTGCTGATGTGATTATCTTCAAAGTTTCTCACTCCTGGGTCTCAACTTAAGACTGGCAGAACCCTCCTAATTCTCACTTGTTTTTTGACACTTGAAGCTAGCATTTGCAGGGTAGAGCTTGCAAATGGCTGCTGAATAGGCCGCCATCCGCCAAAAGCCTGGTGAGTTTAAATGCTGTTTGCCAAACATCCTATTCAGTACTTCCACATTTGCAGGAGACAAAGCTTCCAAAGGGAAGTATCAACTCAAGAGCTAAAATTCACCCTAGGAAATTTAAAACAATATACAAAACAAAGCCCACAAGGGAGGGACAGTCCTAGAATAGCAACAAAACCAGAATAAAAAATAAGGGAAAAAAAAGTCAGGAAGAACTCTACAAGGTGTGTCCTTACAGAAATGAGTTACAGGCATGGAATTTTCACCTTCTCTAGCTAAAGCCTGTGAGTAATCCTGCTCTTCTGATGCTTCAGCAGAAGGATGCTCCAAAGGAAAAACAATTAGAAACTCTGAATGCTGAAGCAATTGGGAAGATAGAGCTGCTCACTTAATAATGCAGCAAGACCTCCACAAGCACAGATAATAACCATCAGTTTTCAGACACAAGATGAGAAAACTGCGATACTCATCAAAACATTAAACAACTTGCAATCCTCTTGTAAAATGAAAAATCATCTTTTCCATCTTGAATTCCACACTACAGAACTGCTCTGGACTCAAGAGGGGTTTCCTCTTTAATGTAAAAAAAAAGAAAAAAACCAGCAGAGGCAAAAGCAATTTCTCCCCTTCCAAAGCTTCAAGAACAGCAATGAAGCCNGAAAAATCATCTTTTCCATCTTGAATTCCACACTACAGAACTGCTCTGGACTCAAGAGGGGTTTCCTCTTTAATGTAAAAAAAAAGAAAAAAACCAGCAGAGGCAAA
Organism: Mystacornis crossleyi; assembly: GCA_013400655.1. NCBI lineage: Eukaryota > Metazoa > Chordata > Aves > Passeriformes > Timaliidae > Mystacornis > Mystacornis crossleyi. The sequence goes on along the minus strand of VYZQ01047354.1, from coordinate 165,625 downwards.
AGCAATTTCTCCCCTTCCAAAGCTTCAAGAACAGCAATGAAGCCTTGTTTTTGTTGAAGATACTACCTCCGTGTTTTAAACATGCCAGGTGACAACAGGAAGCATAAAGACTTTTTAGTCTGAGTAAGTCACAATTTAATTACCATGACTTTAAGCTATTAACAAGCTGCAAATTTGTAGTTATGACATAAAAACAACTATTACTGCAAATATGAGTTTTCCAAGTTAATGCATATACATACTAAAAGAAATTGTTTACACAATCTGAGTGCTGCTGTTCTTACACCCACAAACAGGTGAACAGGCAAAGGCCCAGGACACATTTGAAGTCTACCTTATTTTTCAGATAGATACAGATACTGAATGATAGCACATGAGACTGCAATCATTGTAAGGTGTGGTAGACACGGCGGTGCAGCTGCCCAAGGCCCACCGTGTCCGACTGCAGGCACCCTGGTGGCCTGTTGCAGCACAGTGGGCTCTGCAGTGTCCTCTTAAGCGGCAAGCTGCCACCCGATGAAGCAGAGCATCACCTGGGGCAAAGAACTGAGACAGGGGTCTTTGTATGAGTTCCAAGAGCTTCATTCTCTTGAAGGGTTCAGTGACAAAGACCGGGATGCCAGCGGCCGCAGGGATTCTTACACAGGGGGAGGGCTAGCTCAGGAGCCAATGAGAAGGGAGTAAAGGGGTGGGTTCAAAGGAGATTGATAGGGTAATGACCAACCGGGTGATCCCAGGGGAGGGATACAGGGATACAGCCCACTGGCACACCGAGTGAGGGAGAACTTTGCAGAGGGAAGGGTGTGCCATGGAGGGATTGACAGGGATTCCCCGCCCAAGGGGCGGGGGATGGGTGGAGAGGCAAAGGGAGTCTCCGCCTGGCAGGCGCGGGAAGGGGTTTGGCCAACTTGGAGGAGGAACACCGCTCAAGGGAAGGGGTAGCCACAGTAACAGGGGTACAGAAATACAACTACGAAGTGGGCTAACACACAACTCAAAGCAACAACTTAAGTGATAACAGGAGCACCCTCTAACTGATTCCAGCCGTCCCCCAGCTTTGCCCCCAAGCTGGGGTACTGCAACAGTAGGGGACTGAAACAAGATCTGTCTTAGCTCTCAAATCACTGAAGGAATTTTGAAACTGCCACTTCCCTGTAGTTCTTTGATGTTTTAAGGCTTGGTTCCAGAAAGGAAATCTGGCTAATACTTAGAAAAGATACAATTTGCTTTAAGTAATTTAGATGCCCAATACATTTATTGTTAGCTTAGAAACAATTGCTTTGAAGTAAATGTAATATGCATTTAAAAATTATTATTATTATTAACAAATATTAACCTAAATCTAAGATTTTAAAAATATTTTTAGAAACATCAACCAAATTTAGATATGCATTTATTAGGTCATCCCAAAAGCAAAGTCCACGATGTAGTAACAATAACCACAATAATTACGTCAGAAAATGAACAGCAGTCTTTAAGAATAAGGCCTGGGCCAGAAGATTTAGGGTTAAAATATTCTCAGAACTATAAAAAAACCCTTATATGAGTTTGGCAACACTCAAACCTTTTGCAACAGTTCTTAATCTGACTTTCAAATATGTTCTAGACACAGAATCTCAAATTCATAGCACCTAGGCAGTTCTATAAACTACATAACAAAATTAATAGGTCTTGACAACTTCTTACTGGGAAACAGATATTCCAAAAGTTTAGGCACATTGAAATCAAACAATTTGCAAAATAACTCTTTATAGATTTACTTAAGTCTCTCCAAGTAAGATGTTTCCGAAGTGTCAAGTCCCACACAAAACAGAAACAGGAGACCTCACTGTACTACATTCACAATGGCCATAATAGCTCCTTGAATGTGTATTTGTCCTGATATGAGTCAAATCAAGCACACACTTCAACTGAACATGCCTGGAACTTATGCAAACATTTGGGCTTCATTTCTTTCTACAAGGAGACATAAAATAGGGCAGAAGCATAAGAAATACTGGAAATAAAATTTGAAGATTAGGAGGGAACCTGGAATTATCAACCTCTACTTTTGGTTCTAATTTCCTATTTGTTTCTGGTTTGAAAGGTTCTTTTAGAACTATCGCAAAAATTACACTCTTTAGGGGCATTTTGTTCCCCAACTCATTCAACAGGCATGTTTAAACTTTTGAAACTACTTAATTCAAATAACACAATGCAGGCAACAGGTTACCCTAAGTGTCAGTATAAAACTGTTCATCAAAGCCAGTAACATGCTCAAGCACCTTCTAATAAAGGTAATGAGAGTGCCAAGGCTAATTTCTCATACTTTATGACAGAAGTGCTAGGCAAGAGATAAGACAAATTCCAAATACCTCAAGTACATCAACGCTTACTGATTAGTGACAGAAGGGGACTACCTCAATGCTTCACAACAGGTCCTGGTGATCAAGAGTAAACAAAGATTATAGAACACATCTTCATACATGAAATCAGTATGTAGCTGTTCAGTTTAGAGCACCTGGATCACATAGGAGAAAATTCCAAGTCTCCATCAGGAGATGGGAGAGGACATCAGTTCTGAAACACGGACATTAAAATCTCTGTCTTGAACTACTTGTAATAACCTCTCTTGCAGAGGCTTTTCATTTACATGATGAGCTATGTTCAAGTATCAAATCAAATCACTAACCACACTGAAGGAAAGTATTTCAGAGAAGCCTTTTATGGCTGGGTAAGAGTTCAAGCATGAAACAAAGTCACTTGCCGCTGTACAGGGGAGGGTGCATAACCCCAAAGTGAGTTCTGTGTGATCCCAAGCAATGCAGTCCTGTGCATCTCTTCTCATTGCTCTAGGCTAAGAGTGTGCTAGATTTCTAAGTGTGTGCCAGAAATCTCCAGGAGGAGCTAACAGCTCTCTCTGCTTTCCTAAATGCTCAAGGTAATATCAGCAAATATAGCCATCACCTCAGGATAGTGAAAAAGCTTTGAGTCAGATGGTAGGACAGATATGGTCAGTTTTAAAGAAGAGCTCTGCTGAGGGAGTGATCAGGGCTTAAAGACCATAAATTATCTCCCTCCCTGCTCAGGTATCATGCCTGAAATACAGAAAGGAAGGGAGAAAAAGAAATCAAGGAAACTGCCAGTTCACAAGTAAGAAGCGCAAAAGGAGGTAACAACTCTTCCAAAACATCAAGTCACGAAGCCCAAATGCTGACAAATCAAGAATGGCAGGAAGCTGGTACCAGGCACCTGAGAAGAAGGCCTCGAAAAATGATGACATTTCATTGAACAAAACACAGATATGAGCTATTAAATAAATAGTGCTCAGACACTGACTGAAAATCTGCACAAGAAACAGAAATAACCTACATCAAAAGCACTCAAGAAAAATGCTGGTTGTTTGGAGCACAGCATTTAAACTCAGTCACAGGCAACACAACAGCCAGAAGAGGTCTTGCTTCTGCTCTGTTCTTACTCATGCTCTTTCAAGACTCAAAACACTACAAGAACATGGATATTCTGTTGCCCAGTGGGTTGAGTCCCAGGAGTGAGAGAAATTTTTCATTAAGTCTTCTAAACTAAGAAATAGTAAAATTACAGATACTGCTGTAACTTGTTCAAGTCCTTCAGGATTGGATAAATTAAAAGCACAAATATCTGTTTTGAGAAAAACTAAGAAACTCTGGCAATTGTTTCCTAAAACTCCTTTAGTTTTCTAAATTGTCATTTTCAGTTATGTTAGACAGACTTCTTTATTAAAGTGTGTTTAAATTGTTTCAATCTATTTTTACTCCATTCCTATTAAATACCTGTCTGGTGATCGTCTTGACCAACGTCCTCTGTCAGATTCTGCAAAAGAACAGGAATTATACAGTTAAACAAGATGGTGATTTTCATTTTTCTGTACTGTTTTTAACTATTACTTGATATCAATATTCATCTTAATTACTTAAGGATCATCTATGTAAGATTGTAGTCTTCGTGTTTTCAGCTCATATTTACCTAAAAAGTTACACTTGCAAATTTATCTAAAAAACTCAAGTAAATTGAATTTGAAAAATATTTTTGAGGTTTTTTTCAATCAAAAACTTATCAAATTATTTCAAGAGTGAAAATAATTACCCATTAGATGGGGAATTGACAGTATTGAACAACTCCACCAAAAATGCAGCATTAGAAAGACTGAATTTACCATTTAGCACAGAAATGGCTTTACTTAAGGATAAATACACATACGGTTCTAAAGAAAACTGATTAAAAACCAGCTGCAGTCTTGGAAACAAGTTACCCCCTTCTGCTTTACCACTACATTTGCTGTGTACACACAGAAGCCGTGTCACCATTTCCAGCTATGGTTGCAATAAAACAAATGTAAATACACAGCAAATAAGCAGGAAGAGTCTTCAAAAAAACCTTATTTCACTTTCTGCATGGGTGTAAGAGGACAGTTTGCTCATTCAATATGTTTTTAAGAGGAACTGTAGGAAACTAGATAACTATGATGATTACCATCATTTGATGTATCTAAGAAAGCTTCTTGTATGGAGGCATCATCTAAATCCAATGTTCGAACAAAGCTCAAACTCCACTCTGACCTCTGGAGTACAATTTTTCACCTTTTACTAATACTGCTTATCTCTTCACCCATTCAAACCCAACAGTCTTTCATACAACAAGGCAGTTATAATTTTTAGAAGTGTAATCACTTAATGATTTCAATCATGAAATTGTCTGGACCAAAGCCCTAGCTAATTGCTAAGAGAAAATGGCAAGTCATTACCAGCCTATTGAGGGTGTGGTAAATCTTGTGAATATTTGCCAGTGTTGATAGATGAGAATTCAGTTGAAAATCTAGAGGGGGGGAAAAAAATGTTTTAAACGTCTGGTTTCCAGATGTAGCAGTCAAGATCTTCTTATGTTCTGGCTATTTAATAAAATCATCACAGAACTATAAAATAGATGTCATCTCAACACTCTTTCAGCATTGACATTTTTAACACTTGAGTAGAATAACTGAAATCTGCAAAAAGACACCCTATGTATGCATTTTTCTTAAGGCATGGATGACCCTCAGCAGAACAGAACTGTAGCTGAATACAAAAAAAAAAATTTTTACAACTTTTTTTTCCTTTAGATTGGGAATCATTATAACTTCCATGTTACCCAGTCCTTCTGTTTCACCTATTCCAAAATCAAGTACCATGTAACACTCTAAAATCATTACCAAAAATCCTAGTATTTAAACAATCTAATTTTAATACACATGTACTTGCCTTTATACTAATCTTGCAAAAATAAGTGACTAGAATACACTTACACAGTTGAAACATGGCTTTTTAATAACAAACCAAAGGTCACAATGCAGCAGCTGTTAAGAGCCAATAAAACTGATAATAGAATATTCTGACACTTCTTGGAAGAAGCCATAGCATAGATGTTGATTTTGCTTCCACGTTCTAAATATAAAACAAATTGAGTTTGCTTCAGCTGCTAAAGAGGGACAAACTAATTTTTCTCTATTCTTTTGAATTCCCTATTTTTGCTAGAATGTGTCAAGAACAAAACTGTAAAGTAAGTAATTAACAAAAGATCAGCGGAGATCCAGCCAGACAGCAAGCAAACCAAGAAGAATCTCAAAAGCCGAACACAAAGCAGCCGAGAGGGCTTAAAGACAGCCAACTACTATAGAGTATTTCCATTTAAACTGAAAATAAATTAGCTACCTCACTAGAACTCATGTGCCAAAACACTCTAGAGAAATGTACTGTATGACAAGCACAGTATTTCAAGCAAACTTGGTCTGTACATAAAAAGCTTCTGTATGTGCCCTAGTGTCACTACCCAGCTAATGCACTAAAGCATTTCTAATATGAGACATTTAATTTGGCTTTGTCCAGCAGCTGATGCAAGATGCAAGTAAGGTCTAAAACATAACTCCCTTATTTCCACCCAGAGCATTTCAAAGGAATGCTCTCAAGATACATTTAAGATGACCCAGATAAACAAGAGTCATCATTAAACATCCGACCACCAAGTCAGTGAACCACACTGCTAGGAGGTTAACAAGTGGAACTGAAGAAACTGCCTGCTAAGTGTACTTCTTACATCACTAGGGAATTCTCTTGTCATAGTGAATTAAAAAAAAAAAAAAAATCAAGATACTTTTAGGAATCATATATTTCATTCATTATGTTAGCTAGAGTATCTTCTAATTAATTGCTACCTATTTCTTAACGTGTTGTCCCCAATCCACCACCACAGCAATACAATTGCTCTAAATGCAGAAGTACCAGAAATGGAATTTCCAGCTTTAGCTAACCTTACATATACGAAGTCAAAGACAATCCAGATCTTCTTACCAAGCTACAATAGGAAGGTCTTGAACCTTGAACAGGGTGCTAGAATTTTTCCTGCATTAAGTGCTCAATAAAGTTCCATTTGGCTAGTCAAACAATACTAAGCAGAACCATTCTGCAAGAAAAAAGATAACCCTGAGTTTCTTAGTCAACCCTCAATTCAATACAAAGCAATGAGAAAAAACAAAATGAGAGGAAGACAAACAGGGATGAGGACAACAGGGAACATAAAAGCCATTGTGAGGAGGGCAAGATTAAAAGATAAGATTTGTTAACTGGCAGATCAGACTAAATTTTCTGGAATACGAATTTTACAGTTTCCCTCGCTGCTTAGCCTAAAATCGACAAAAAACATGAGTCATTAGAGAAACCAATTATACCTGGAGGTAAGAAGCTGAGAACACTAAGCAAATATTTTATTTATTTATTCTAATCTAATATTAATTTTAGATAGCACTCTTAGAAATGGTTGAAAAATATTCTAAAATTAGGATTATATATATAGGTATTGCCTTTGAAACAAAACACTCCTAGGCACTTCAAAACACATAGTTCATGCCAGTATGTTTTACATGTCCACTGGAAATATCCATACAAGTTTAAGCTGCTGCTTCAGAAATAGGTTATATAATGATGATGGACTTAGCAGGGTTATACAAATATATAATTCAGTTCTTATACAAGAAATATCACACCATATGAATATGGAGGTCCAGAGTCCAAAGTTTTCTTTCTTTCACAGTGGAAGCTTGAACAGTATAGGGATATTAGCTAAAACTGAAAACAAGTTTCTTTTACAGTTATATAAGCAAATGCAAGCAGCACCCATTAAATTAGGGAAGTTAAATTACTGCTCAGGTTATTCTCTGAATTGGTCAGTGGGTCAATGTTTGCTTTATCTATATTTCAAGAAAGATACACAAAGTATCCTATGGCACTGTGAAAAAGCCTATTTAAAAAAAATGTTTTTTAAGAAACAAAATCCAAAAAATAACACCTCCCATGCTCAAATAACACTATCTGGGGAATTAGCAAGGGACAGTAATCAACAATGGTCAACATGGCAAGCAATTGGACAGCTGGCTGCAACTGTACTCTTCAGGAACACACACTCTCCCCTCCACGTCCCAAACTTCCCACACATCCTTATGCAGCCTCCAAAGTTGTGCCTGCTGACCCCCTTGGTCGGTCCACTACACTCGGAACCTCATCTACAAAATAAATAAACAAACCCTGCCAGCCCGGTGCTCTGAATCAGATCACCAAGGAGCTGCAACCCCAGCTAACTTAGAGCAAGAAACAGGAAAGGTCTTCTGAAGTGGGGGCACAACAGCCTCTTGCAGCAGCAGCACTGTGTTAGATTCATCCACCTGTCAATCCGAGCCCCCTATGAGAGGAGTGATACATCACATGAAGCTACACACTCAACAGCTGGGTGTAGGAGCTTCATGCGTATAATGCCACCAGGAGTGAAGATATTTTTCACCTCAATACAGGAGTTTCAAAACACATGAATTGGTCTGATTTTTTTTTCTACAGAAACTGCATCCAGCTCTGGGGTCCTCAGCACAGGGAAGACATGGACCTGTTGGAGCAAGGTCACAAAGACAACTGGAGGAATGGAACAGCTCTCCTGTGAAGAAAGGCAGAGAGCTAGGGGTTGCTGAGTGTGGAGAACAGAAGACTACAGGGAGATCTTACAGCACTTGAAGTGCACTTAGAGTACTTTAAGCTCAGCACAGGGAAAGCTGGAGAGGAACTTTCCAGGACAGCATGTAGTGACAGGACAAGGAGGAATGGCTTCAAACTGAGAGTAGGTTTAGATTAGATATAAGGAAGAAATTCGTTACTGTCAGGGTGGTGACACCTTCGCACAGGTTGCCCAAAGGATGCCCCAAGCCTGAAGTGTGAGGCTGGATGGGGCTCTGAGCAACCTGGTCTTGCTGGAAGGTATCTGTGCCCATGGCACAGGGATTGGAACTAGATTATCTTTCAGGTGCCTTTCAATTCAAGCCACTCTAAGATTCTGATGTACCACACAGTTTAATGACCTCATATCAGAAGGGGGAAACCTGCTTGCTTTGTACATACTGAAAGACGATGTGTGGAATGTTTGACTTTAAGGGGTGTACGTGAAACAAGCATATGTATTTTGTTGATTGAATTATTTTTCATGCAGAGGTTAACTGATCTTCAGTGAGGACTAAAGCAATGAAAATTCCAAATGGTATTAAATACTTCGCAGTAATTCAGAATGTAATGGCTTAAAAAAAAAATCTGAATAAAATAATTGCAAATTCAGAACCCAGAAAGGAAAGAAATAACAGAGTCAACCTAGTTTCGTGGCATTTAAACTTTGTCTGCAGCTTGTCATTAACACAATGTTAAGTGTTAAAGGCTGCGTTAGGCAATTACTCACAATCATATACCATGTAAAAGTCAAAAGAAAAGAGTTTTAAAATAACTTTTAGAATATTATAGATTAAGGTTTAAACTATGGACCTGAGAGTTACAGAGAGGTAAAAGAAACAAGAACTAGCTGAGCTTGCTTCCATAACAAACTAGAGAAAAAGCATTCTACAACCTCTCATAAATGCACACATGATATACAATAAAGAAAACCAAAAAATTCAATATATCCTAAATATAAGCAAAGTATAAAGGTAAACTGAACTCAAATAGTCTACTTTGTTATCTGAAATAAAAAAAACTTCAAAGGTCAAGTCCCAATTTTTTAGAAGGAGCAACGTGTTGCCAAACTATTTAATGAAACCACAAATGAATGCAAAAAAAAAAAAAAANAAAAAAAAAAAAAAAAGTACCTGCCTGAACAAGACCTTTAACTTAGTTCTTGCTGTCAAAATTCAAAGCTTGGACAAAACACAGCTACAGGGTGCAGTACAACCTACTGAAAACCTAGTAAAAAATTAACAGTAGTAGTAAACAAGATCAGTAGCTGACTCCAAGTTTCCTTTCTAAAAAGCTGCTAATTTTTTTAAGCACATAGAAAATCTATACAAAATCTCACTTCAACTGTATGCCTAAAAATAGTTATCCTTGATAGATATGCCATATAAATCCTATAGACACAATATTAAAATTTAAATATAGAAATAGCTGTAGTAAAGACATAGTAGTAATTCTTATTACCGTTAAGATATACCTGTTAACTTCTCAGAAAAAAATTAACAGAAAACACACATCAGGCAAACTCACACCTAAAAATTAAAATAGAATGCTTAGGCTTTAATTTAATTGCTTTCCTCGCTTTCAACTAATAGAACTAGAAAAAACCTGTAGTAGTTCTGGCCGTAATAGTTCCAAGTTCTGTTGCCTTAGTCAGCTTTAAATAAATTTTACTTATTCAAAAAAGAATCATTTAATCTTTTATGAAATATACCATTTTATGTTCTGTAGTCTACTTACAGAATTATCCTAACAGCAATACAATTTATATTGGTGAATGACAAATCGATTAACGAATTTAGAAGTTCAGATCTGAAACCTACATTTGGTGAAAGGCCTCAACACTTACATTCAGGAAGCAGAATTTTTATATTCATTACTAAATACAGAAGGCAAAGGAAAAATGTACATCAGTCTTATTTACAGAAAAATATCACAACACACCTGAAGACTGAGAATCCCAAACTGCAGCACAGAGAAGCTAGGGGCTGACTCCACATTCTTGTCAAAGACAGGATTAAGAATCTTTCCAATGTGTGTGTAGCTGTATCCCTGCAGGCAGTGACACCCTATACCAGGGCCAGCCTGCAGAAGAAACCTTTCTCCCAGTCCATGATGAGACAACAAGCCTTGGGTCAAGGGAGGCGGAGAACAGGCCTGAAAAGCAGGGTCTCCCTTGATTTGGTGTGGTCAAATAAAGGGCATGATTCAGAAAGTAAGGAAAACAGATGTGAATTCCAGCTTGGAAAGTAAGGACATGCAATTAGATGGGATGATCCAACCTATCTTAGGAAGCATCGGGACCTAGCCATTAAAGCTAAAGACATGATACTGCAGAATGTTTCTCCTGCCTGCGTACACCCAGAGCTACACCAAGCTCAGAGCTACCACTGACACCAGCAGCATTCAAAACCCACAGTTGCAAATTTGTGTACATTTTCCAAACACAACAGCCTAAAATGTTCTGAAGCAAAACACAGACTGACTTAAGCTAGTAAATAAAAAACCCAAACCCAAGCAACAAAATGTGGTAGGAATTACTACACGCACTATAAAAGGCTTATCATTTAAAGGTAAAGTTCCCCATTCAACTTGTAACATTTGGTATTACCACTCAAAATGGCTTACCACAACAAAATATTTTAAGACCATTGTATGCTACATAGATAGGAAAACGCATAATTCTTTTTCCCTCCCATAAGAACAAATCTTTATTCTGCCTACATATTTTTAGAGCACTCTAATCTGAAGGCTTCTTTACAAAAAGAGCTACTGCAGTTTAAAGTTCATGGAGAATTTTAGAGCAATACAAGCAGTGCAAAATTTGTGTAACTGCTACTTTAGTTTGAATACATTTCCATTTACCTTAAATTGATTGAACAAATAAGACCTAGGCTAATTCTCCTATACTAACATATAGGATAAAATATTCTGCACAATTGTCTCATGGCAGGATTCGGGTTTGCTTTGGAGGGGGTGCTTTCAGTTGGGTGTTTTGTGCTATACAGCGAAGACCTAACGCTAAGTGGGTTTCTGATGCAAAACATCTGCTTCTGTTGATGAAAAGTGTTCATCCAGTCTAACACTTATTCCACCATCAGATTAATTCAAACAAGTGTCAGTGAGCTAGTGTTGCATCACTGGCTGCCATGACCCGAGTTCTGGTTGCAAGCATTACTCTTAATATCATGCCAGGTGTCATCTGGCATCCTACAAAGGGCATAAAGCTAATACAAACTTCGTATCTTGTGCTCCAGCTAACTCAGCAGAAATGCAACCCTGTCAAGCACACACTACTAGGGTATCCAGCACCATGCAGATCTGGTATCCGTCACGACGGAGCTGCAACAGCCTAGGAACAGCTATGCCAGTCAAAAGCATTACTGTCCCAGCTGCTTGCTTCTTCCTCCCTGCCAAAATTTACTGACCCCACAGCTCTGACAGCAGCACAGGCCATGGTCACATTCCCTAACCCACTTCAGGCAAGGAATCAACTCTGTCAGTTTAGACAACTCAAGTAAGTGGCAAGAGCTAACCCAGGTACATTTGACTGAGTGGATTAGAGAGTGCTCCTACAAATCACTTTACCAGCAGAGCAAGGGAAGCAGTGAGCAGAAGCTAATGAGCAGTAACGAGCAGCTGCAGCAGACCAAGTCCCACAGTGTGCGGCCACACATCTGCATCAAGTGTGTCACTCCAGTCAGTGCCCCGGGACATGCTAAAGCCTTGCTAAAGCAATATATATATATACACACCCCCACAACCATCTATAGATACACAATTTTCCATATATATACACACCCTCCACTGAACTAAAGAGTAGTTGTTTATATCTCTTTATGAGCCAAAAGTAAAAATTCTGTTTAACCTCAGACTATGATTTTACATAAAAGAACTTCATTGGGCCGTATGACAAAAATGCTGGCACATTTAAATTAAGGGTTTTGCTTCAAGCCCCTGTTAGTAGTCTTACTTATTGTAGAAGAAATAACCACACTACTAAATGCTCTAACATTTAAATCGGATACAAGAGTTGAACACTTTCACAGGATGTACTGTACTTCCTAGTGCTATGTTTTTTGGCAAGCACAAGACAGACAAATCAAGCAAATTATCTTCTTCTGCTTGAAGACACAAACAAAACTAGGAAATAATGCTTTGAAAAAGCCCAACGTCTTTACTTTCAATACCTGCAAAGAAAGTGGGGGAGGAGGGGAATTAAAGAAAACATAGGACTAATAACTCACTAAGAGTTAGCACAAAAAGTACTCATACACATACACATACAAAAATAAATTTAAATTCAGTGCTGCAATTACACAAATAAGAGCTCACCCTGATACAACAAAATGACGAAAAGCAGTAAAAAAAACCTCTTTACCTGCCTAATTCAATTTATTGCGTGGTTTTGTACAGAGAAGGCTTTTCCAATTATAGCTACAGGAGCTGCAAGAAACTTAAGCAACTTTTTACTTTTAATTTTTTTCAATAGAAAAAGGGAAAGTTGATTTCCTCATATAATGTGAAAGGTGTGGATTCAGAAAGTAAAACAGACTGAGCAAAAATGTATTAACAGAGTTTATAGCCTAAGAACAGGTAAGGATCTAAGAAGGAACAAAAAGGTGGCTCAAAATAAACATTCAGTCAAAAGATTATCATAAGCCAGCTTCTGTATGTGCAAAACTGTGCTATGAACACTTCTCGCTTCAAGCATTTCGAGCAATAAAAAATCCTCAACTACTATGAAGCTACAGATAATGAAGTTAGCTAATTTAGGAAAATGTATCTATTTAAAATTACACATATACAATCCCATATACAAGCCAAAAAAAAAAAAAAAAAAAAAAAAAAAGGTGAAGTGTAAGATTTGAGCACTCCAAGGCACATTTTTAATGAAAAGCCAGTAACAGGTGAAGGCTGAGGAAGAGTACTCTTCCTATTTCTCCAGACAAGTTAAAATTTTAAAAAATTAAAAACCACTATGTAGTCTAAACATTCTTCATGAGGGAGCGCTGGAATATTTGTAACTGTAACTCACGTGTATAATGAGGAGCTGCATTTTTTTTGGATGGGCACATGACAAAAGACACTGAACAGAAGGCATTTTCTAGAATAATTACCCTTTCATTTCTAATATGAGGCAATTATTTGTGCTTTAATGGCAGCCTGCACCACCAACACATAATGATCCCTAAATATAAAGCTAAAATAAACCAGAACCACTAAAGTGATATAAATCTTACGAGTTAGAGCCTTTACCAGGCTGCCCCTGTCCGACATCTCATTTTGAGAGACACGGAAGGATTCAAGAAAATCCAGGCATTATGCAGCATTTCTTTCCACCACTGCTTTCGGGACTTTGTCCAAAAGTCAGACCATCATTCATCAATGCATGATCAAAGCTTCAATTTTCATTATCTTGCCCACAAGCAAGTTCTACAATAATAAAGCATCTCAGAGCTGCAACTCCTTTCATAGTGAGAACACGTTCCTGGGAGATTTCACAGGGAAGTCGTTGTGGCAGGACAGTCGTTGGACAGCTTTGTGCTCGGGATGACAGCCTGGTCTCTCCAGCGGGCGCGGACGGTGCCTATCCCTGAACCCCGGCCACCCCAAGGCCACGCAGATGTGCGACCCTCCCGCGCCATGCAAGCCGCCTACAGCATACGGTCCCTGCTGCTCGGAACGCACAGCCAGGAACTACTGCGGAGACAAAGCCCTCGCTAGGCTCCTCCAAAACACGCGGCGNCCCCTGGGGGAGCGCGCCGAGGGCCGCGGGGCTCCCGCTGTCCCCGCGGGGGCCCCACCGCCAGGCACGCACACACCGCCCCGCTCCTCGCCGGTCCCGCACCCGCGGGCCTGAACCATTCCCTGGCATCGGGAGTCCCGGTGGCACGTTCTGCCGAGCCTCACGGATCAGGCGCAAGAGAAGCCACCCCCAGCCGGGCGGTTCTTTCGGCCGGGCAGCGGTGCGGGCGGCAGGCCCGGCCCCGGCGCTACTCACTGACAGTGGCGGCATCTGAGTGCATTTTCGTGCAGCGCTGCACACGCTGCCGGCCCGGCCCGGCTCCTGCCCTGCTCCCAATCCAGAGCCCGGGCACGGAACCCTCCGCCCCGCCCACTTCCCTCGCCCATTGGTCCGTGCTGCCGAGAGAGGCGGTGAGCTCGGCCCTCTTACTGGGTGAGGCTCCTGCCACTCTCCGCGTGCCCGCCCCGCGCCACCTCTCCGGCCTGCCATTGGAAAAAGGCTGAGCCGGCCACGCCTCTCTCCACTCTGATTGGACTCTGGCGCTGCCAGTTTTTCCCGGCCTTTAAAGCGCGTGCAGAGAGCACCACTTTGTGTCACCCGCGGCGCTGATTGGCTCTGGGGGCCAAGGGCCGCACCCGCGCGCTGATGCGATTGGGTGAGCGGAGGGGGGGCGTGGTCTGTGGGCTGCCCCGCCCCTCAGGGGCCGCGGGCGGGCAGTGCCCCGGGGAGCGGGGGGATGGACTGCGGCACTCTCCTGTTGCTCCGGGATCCCCGCGCGGTGTTGCCAAGTCACCAGCCAGTCTAGAACGATTTCCTTATTTCTTCCATCTCCCTCTTCCAAAGGAGAACAAATGGCAGGCTGCCAACGCCAACCGAACGCACACAAGTGTCAGGTCAATGTTACAGCAGCGGCAGGATGGGCGGTGGGAAAACGTGGGGCCAAGAGTGCTCCTTGCGGGGCCGTGACATCGGCTCATGCCCCTAGGTATTGTTCCCGATCCTAGAAATCTATCGCGTGGAGCTATTCTCTTTCCCCCTCCTTGCACAAAGAGGTCGCCTTCCCTGAGCCGGAGGAGGAAGACACCTTGCAGGTCACTCCTGTTTAGCATGCGAGCTCAGCATCCCGTGTCGTTTCAGGGATAAATGCCGTCCCTGCCACTACTCGGTGCTGAAACACAGATGAGAAGAGACTGCTAGAGCAGCCTCTGTGCGCAGTGGAGGATTATAAAGACAGAACTGAGTATTGAAGAAAACCCTTCCGCTAAGAGGTTAAGTTGAAAGAAAGTCAAGGACTATGAAATTGATGTAGTGCCAGATTTAAGGTAATTGTCCTCTTTGGAGTAATGCATTAACACACAGGCCTGAATTAACTGATCACAGGCTTGCTTGTGTTTCTTTGGGGGTTTTTTGTAAGCTTTGCCTTACTCAGTGAACCAGTCAGAATGTGCAAGTGCAGATGAACTATTTTGCTGAGCTACATCTTATGTTTTCAACTGCCTGTTTTACAGAGGATGGAGTCCACAAGAAAATGAACCCACTTTTCAAAAGTCATGTATTAAAAACCATGTCAGAGCAATGAAAGATTGCATTATTTGAAATCGCATTTTAAGAAATTCTTACTTATTCACTAACTCTTTGAAATCATTTCTGTAGAACTTCTTGCCTCTGTCTCAGGATATTTTCCTATTTTCACCATCTTTTCTTTAGCTCAGCTGGTTGGTGTTAATAATACTAAGGTTGGAGTTCAGTCCCTGTTTGAACCATTTACTTAAGTGCTGAATCGGTAGTCCTTGTGGGTCCCTTCCAACTCAGAATATTCTGTGATTCTGTGAAACCTCTGCAAAAAATAATAATTATAAAGCAATGCAAATTAGGTTTCACTTCTTGGGTAGTTCTATAACATCCCACATGCCAGACATTCACATCAGTATGCGTCATCCGAATTTCTTATACCCAATAGGGGCACCACTGAGTTGCAGTTCATCTGATCTAATTCTGGTTTAAGAGGAACAATCCCTTTAGTGATGTCTGTCTGTTCACTTGACCATAAAAAGCGTGCAGGCTGCTAGTTCAGAATAAAAACATATTCAAAAAGGAAACTTCTTCCATGCCTTACGAAGTTGTAAACTGATACAGATGTAAGGAAAGGTGCCACAGAAAAACCCTTTTTGGTTGTATCTGAGGACAGAAAGGTTTGTACTTTTCTCCCATTTATATTAGTCTAAAATGAAAGATGCTACTTGGCCTTAAAAATATTTCTGTAGACTACAGCTTCCATAAGTACTACCATTCTAAACTGTAAAGCAAATAGGCTTGACAAGCAAAACTTCAATATATTTTTGAATATAGCACAAGTATAGTCCCTGACCCTTAAAAACTAGATCTGCAAAGAAATCCATAGGGAAACATAAAAGAGACTTTGTTTTCTGCTTCTGCCTGCTAAACAGGGTATTCATGGATCAGCCAGAAAAGGCCTGCCCCATGAGAACAAGGCCCATTAAAACACGCACCTTCATTCCAACCTCAAGAAGTTATAAATAATCCCATTTGTTACCACTAGCTGTAAACCACTATGGAAGTCTCCAAGCTAACAGATGTTATCAAATCAGGTCTGTATTTCCTTTCTGAAGCCTGGGTTTACAAAATGTAGAAATGCTTCATTTTACATAGAGCAGATTAATCATGGCTGATCAATCACTGTATTGGGTCGCTTGGCAAGGTTCTGATGGCAGGACTACAGGAGTGGCTTCTGTGAGAAGCTGCTAGAAACCTCCCCTACCTCTGACAGAGCCAAGGCCAGACAGCTCCAAGGCAGACAAATCAATGATGGGGGTATTGCCTCTGTGGTAATATGTTTAAGAAGGAAAAGAAAAGTTAATGTGCAGACGTAATCGTGGCCAGAGAAGAGAGGAGTGAGAATATGTGAGATAAACAGCTCTTCAGACACCACGGTCAGTAAAGGAAGGGGAGGAGGTGTCCACATGGCAGAACTGAGATATTCCCCTGCAGTCTGTGGTGAAGCCCATGGAACTCCACGGGGTTGCAGTGATCCACCTCCATAGCCTGTGGAGGACCCCACACTGCAGCAGGTGGATGCCCAAAAGAAAGGTGTGGCCCCATGGGAAGTCCACACTGGAGCAGGGTCCTGACAGGACTTGTGACCCTGTGGGAGATCCATGCTGAAGCAGCCTGTTCCTGAAGGACTGCACCCCATGGAAGAGTGGCCCATGCTGGAGCAGTTCATGAAGAACTGTAACTCATGGAAAGGACTCAGGTTGGAGAAGTTTATGTAGGACTGTCTCCTGATGGAGAGACCCCACACTGGAGCAGCTGAAGGACTCCCTGAGGAGGAAGCAGCAGCAGCAGAAACAACACATGATGAACCCCCATTCCCCATCTCCCTGAGCTGCTGAGTGGGAGGAGGTGGAAAACTGGGAATAAAGTTAAGCCCAGAAAGGAGGGAGGGGCAGGGGAAAGGCGCTCCTAAGATTTGTTTTACTACTCATTGTCCAGCTCTGATTTTGACTGGCAATAAATTCAACTAATTTCCCCAAGTGCAGTCTGTTTTGCCCATGATACTAACTGATGAGTGATCTCTCCCTGTTCTAATCTCAACCCACAAGCCTTTCATTATATTTTCTCTCCCCTGTCCAGTTGTACAGGGGAGTGATAGAGAGGCTTTGGTGGGCGCCTGGCATCAAGCCGGGGTGGAACCACCACGTGAACAGAGACAGCTGAAGCAATTCCATCATTAGTGTCTTAATGCTAACCCTCCCGGCATCCTTTCTTTTGTGCCAGAACAACCACCTGGACAGCTAAACAGCAAGGTAGGTCAAAGAGCAAGACTGTCCTCAATGCTCCCAAAAAGCAAAAAAGCCCAAAACAAAACAAACCCCTCAACACTTCTTTTAGTTTTGTTCATTTGGTCAGTTGTTTTCCCAGCCAGATGAATATCCAGATCTGGCTTACTACACATATGTGCAAGTGCTCCCATCAATGGACAGGAGAGGAATAACAAACCATGAAGTGGAGAGTGGTAGTAAATGCATCTGCCGGTTTACACACTGTTAGATCAAACTTGAAACTGCAGACTTTTTTTCTTTTTTCTGAAGAAAGACTGCCATTGTTTGCTTTTTTTTCACGTTTGCATTGCTTTTTTAAAATTGATAGCTAAAATGGAAACCACATAAAAAAACTCAATTGTAGACTGTGAAAACTACTGGACAACATGAGAAAGAGGAGCCATTCACTTAGTTGTATCTTCTTCACTATCAGAAACAGTGCAGATGCATCTTTGAGAAAGAACTTCCAGAAGGAAACTCTTTCCCTCTATTTCTGAAGCATATCAGACTCCAGATTGCTAAAGCCATTGTATCTCTCGAATACCTTTATTCATCTTGCTTTGCTTAGAAACAAGCGTGAAAGTTAATTCTGGGCACCAGAATCACAAGCCACAATGTGTTTTACAAGTCAGAGGGGGAAGAGAATTGTATTGAAAAAAAACAAAAACATTACCAAAGAAGAATTTGCTGAACATTAAGAAAGCAGATAACGCAGCAACAAAGCACAGTACAGGGTATTGTAAGAAAATAAACAAACTCCCTACAAGAAGCCCAGCAACCACAGTTCTAAATCATTTGCAGATACGAAGAGGTAACTGATACACAAGTCAACAGAGCTTCGTGTAATGCTTTTGAAAAGAGTTTTCACCCTTAGAGTTACAATGAAATACCTAACACCGGTGAGTTACTCCTGCTTGGTATCAGCAAACTGTACTAATTAGGGATAAAAGAGGACCTCAAGTGGCAGAAAGCAGCAGCTGCAGATTATATGAACTGCTTCAAAGCACTACTCACTGAACAGTTCAGCTCATTTTCATCTCCCTGTCCCATGGACCCATACTGTGTTCCCCGTTGAAGTGAAAAGGTCTGTTCTCCATGGGCATATTACTTTGGCCCCAAAGGTCCTTTTGTAACACCCTGCAAACAAATGTCATTATACATATATGAGATAAAACATGTTTCAGGGCTGTTGATAGCTGATACTTAAATTCTTACGTTCCATTTATAGGGTTTTTTCAGCTTCAGCTTAAAAGTTTAAATTCTCTTCATTCATCATGAGGCAACTCTAAGCAGCCAAGCTTGAAAGCAGTTCAGAATTTCTTCCTGAATCCTGGAGGTACATCAAAACAGCCAGCACCTCTCTCTGGGGCCACAAAACTCCCTCACTGTCAGCAGAGGACTGTGAACATTGTCAGTGTTCTGTTTCAGTGAGACAGGTGGGAACGGGTTACCTGCACACTTAAGCTGCAACAACTTGTTTCAGTAACAACAACTCTGGTTCCAAACCAAAGGGTGTGTTCAACTTTTGTTCAGCTTGTAGCTGCAACACTGCTTTTGGAAATGGGAAATAACAATTTCAGGTCTTTCTTGGCCCAAGAGGTTCGAACTGCAGCTCCCAGGTCTTGGAGTGCTCTGTGCCAACACCCGGAGTCGCTGCTCCTGAAGCTAAGCTTACAAAACACATAGAAATGCCTGAGTCAAGGCAGGAATATATATGTAAGAGGAGACTGGAGTCTCCACCCTGCAGAAGAATCCAGTACAATTACTCTCGGAAGTTGCTCTCATACATGTTACCTAGAGTTCTTTTCTATTCCAAGATACGCACTGGTAGGCTCCTGATGTACTGCTGTCTCTTCCTGTACATTCCTACTTCACCTGACCTGCACAGAATGTCAGAGGATGGGATTTGGAGTACAACAGAATACATGTTATTTAGAAGTCAGATATATGTAATCTAGACCTTTTACCACCAGCAAACGTTCAAACCTTTAGTAAGTAATGCTTATTTTATACATTTTTTCTTTGCATGCCATCTCGGAATACATAAAGATAACCACAGACTTCTTAATAACATACTTTCTTAAGAAAGCTGAGATGAAGAAAGTATGGTTAGAAAACTAAGATTAGTCACACACCCCTGCAGCAGGACCTGTTCTAGCACATTTCTATCATAGTTTGAAACAGTGATTATGACTCAGATATATAATGCACATTTTTCTAAACCAGTGAGATACAAGGGATTAGATCAGTGTGTAGATGTAAGGACAAATAAAGTTTAGTTTTAGCTTCCTGATTCTAACCACAGTAGTAGAAGAAGTATACAAACAGTTTATGGTCGTGTTTTTTCTTAATCATTCTGATAAAATAATGCAAATGTCAACAAATATTAGCTACTAATTACATACATTAAACTACACAAGCTACTTAGAAGAAGAGAATATTCAAACTTTAGATTTTGTCACTGTCCACATGAACCTTTCTAATGGGGTGAACATGTCTAAACCATGTAAAAAAATCCATCAAAGTATGCTCAGAGACTTTGAAGATTACATACAGATATGACTTATAATCTGATCTGTTATCCAAGTCATGTTATGCTGTCTGACTTCTTGAAAAATATCCTCATCCTGTTTTTTAATTGTTAAAAAATTAGGAGTTTTCAAGCTTTTTGTACTTAGGCCTATTATTTCATGCATTTCACATTAATAAACTGCACACATTACAAAGTATTTGCAGAGCCAGCCTGTGGAGAATGTTAAGTCATGTGGCAAGATAATGTTATGTGTTCTACAGACTATGAAAAGGCAAACCTGCGGCTGGACGTGCATCAGAGCTAGCATGAGAGCATGCTGAAAATAAATGAAGACACTCAGAGCACTATGCAATGTTGGTGCCAGTACCAGCTGCTTTTGCAAGTTGGGAGAAAGGAGAGACAAGAGCTGGGGGTGTTTGCAGAAGAAAACTGCTAAAAGTGTGAGAAAATCACTTCTGTCACTCCAAAAGGTAATTTATCCTGTCTTACTGGAGAGTCACATAGAGAACAAGTTCAGAGAGCTTGTAAAGACACCCAGGGCACCCATAGGTGAGAAATTAGTTCAACAATGGCTGGTTAATTGTCAGTTACATCTGAGATGATAAGTATATAACCACTGAGACTTTTAAATGCCTTTCAAGTATCCTCTGTCCACAAAGACCAGTGATCAGTTTCACCCTCAGAAATACAGCTCTAAAAACAAGGGAGCAAAATGATAGGTGACCAGATAAAGTGACAAGTTTGGTGCTGGTGGCAATTACCTGACTCCATAGAACAAGAAATCCTGGGTAAAAACGCATCTTGTATTTGCTTACATAGAGAAACAATAACATTGAGTACACTCAAGCTGTTCTCAAAAGCATATGGCAAAGAATTAGAGGGAGAAAAAAAAATCCACCCTCTTTCCTGCAACATATCCTATTCCTTTCAGTTATGGTATGCTTAGATATTACTGGAAAGACACACAGTACTAAATACCACCATCACAAACGTGGTTTCCAAACTGAGTGGGTCACTTAAATCATCTAACGTGTTTCTCACAAGCAGGAAGCATCCTTTGGACAACACTGAAGATGTCCTCATTGTTTAAGGGAAGCTCTGCATGTGTACTAAAGGATCAGAAGCTAAATATAGAAGACGTTGCCAAGAGACCCTGAGACAGCACAACATTGTACATTGTCACATGTGAATTATGTAATAGGGAATTCATTGCCTAGGTCAAAAAAGAAACACCTCTATTTAGTCCTACTAAAATGTAATAATAGCAAAGGAACAAAGCTGGTTTTTTTTTCTTTTCTTTGTTACAGTTCATTTTAAATAAAAGTTAGAACCAACTTTTCTCCCTTCTCGGAAACCTTGTTATGTTGAGCGTAATTGTTTTTCATTCTTGGTCAGTGTGTTCATGTAGGTACCTCATAACCATAACTATTCAGAGGTACTCCACTCTTCCCTTTGGAAAAGCATTGAAGTGTCTTAATGTCCAGTTAATAAAAGGAAGTCTATAAAAGTCACCTCTTTTTCTCCAGTATTATGAACATCAGTTATCTGCAAATCGTTGTAAAACTCATTAAAGAATAAACTGTAGAATAGCAGCAGATGTAAATACTGTTTGAGTCGAAAATGCACACACTTCAAACACATACCGCATATCTCCTAGTCCAAAAATACACTAGTTCCAATTCCTATTTTGAAAAAAACCTATGGCCAAGCTTTTTATTGCAATCGCAGCAATAGCATTCTGAAACTTCACAATATATGATACCTCCACAAAAGCTGAAGAAGTTGCCAGAGCAAGTTCCCACCCTTGCTTTGCTGCATACAAAGCAGGTATCTGGCCAAGGTACATACCGGTTTATCAAAATGCATGCGTCTTCCCTCCCTCACAGTGATGGCAGCTCATTAAAGAAGAAAGTCACCAACTATTACGTAGACATTCACAGTGTTGTGCAGCATGGGAGTTGCTCATCCTTAAAGAAGGTAGTCTTTTTGGCTGCCAATTCAGTTTCAAGCAACAAACCTTTCTTGTTGGTCCCAATAATACTTTATTTTCTTGCTCTAATTTGTCCGTTTAAAATATTTAGGAGTGCTCATATGAAAGTGATGAATAGGCACATAATTATGTCCATCTTTATATGATCCAAACCTGAGAAAAATATTCAACAAAGCAATATATTACAAGATTATTTAACCCATGCAATTAAATCATACAATTTCTACCCTAATTCTGAATGTTGTAGGCAGTTTATTTCAGAAACAGGCCCCAACTCTACTTAAATGTAAATCAGACTCTCTGTCCCCTCTCCTACTAAAAGTCTTTAAATATAATGGAGACGGTTAATTATATTGATTCCATTGATGCCCTAGGCAGTCTATAATTGGAACTCCAGCTGACAAAGCTGAGTGTTGCATTTATCTACTCCAATTCTAAGCTAAGTTTTTTGTCCTGATTTCAGTGGAGATATAATTTAAACACCCATAGTATCAAAACACTCAACCCTGTTATTAATATTGTACATTTCACTTTTGAAAATTATGGTGAAAATTGTCATTTTTCACGCCATACTTAAATATGAAAGTTTTGACAACTGACTGTTATGGTAGACAGACTTGCAAAAGTGAAATGGAGTATTTATTCAAAATATCGGCACAAAGTAATATTTAAGAGCAGTGCCATCGTATTTCTAAA
>VYZQ01047354.1:69216-139917 GCA_013400655.1 Mystacornis crossleyi | reverse complement strand
AAGATACTTAAACCAACAAATAAGTGATTCACTTTGACATACCTTATTACTCCGCGATACATAATATAGCTACACCATCTGTCACGATCTGTACTGTCAATATCCTAGAAGTGAAAGGGAAAAAGGTTAAAGAAATAAGGGAAGTGTTCATCTGGGTAGGCCTGGGGTAACAGGACCAATGTGTAAACTCAATGCAGAAAAATATTTTGCCTAACATTGTAATAAGGTAGAAAGAAAAAACCTCACTGTTAGACATGGACAAATCAGACANTTTAAAACAAAAGAATCACAGAATTAGTAGCTGTCTGGAGGTCACCTACTCCTAAGCCTGGTAAAAGTAACCTAGGTTGCTCAGGGTCTCATGCACCTAACTTTTGAATATCTCCAAGGATGAAGGTTTCACAACTTCACCAGGCCCCTGTTCTAATGCTTGACAACCCTGCAACATTTTTTCCCTTGTGGCAAAAAAAAAGTCCATGGCCTCTTGTTCTTTCACTGTGCAACTCCACCTTCTCTGCAAGATATCATGAGGTAGCTAAAGATTGTATTTGAAAATGTGCATGTGTTTTCTTCTCTGTCTATATTTAAGTTACCAATTTGAAATATTAAGCTGAGTGTTTCCAATATATAATTCTCTAAAGATGCAGTATTCTTATATTACCTGGACATTTCCATTTTTTATTAATTCAGTATAGTCTCTGGATCCAGGAGCTGAAGTGATGTATCCTAAAAATACAACTTGCTTAGAGCTAGTCTTCAATAGGTTTGAAACAGCTATTGCCTGAAGTTTTCTGTCCAAGTCTTCTCTGAAAGAAATGGAAAAGGCTTTCAGACATTTTAGCTCAGAATCTTTGTGCTATGACATAGTAAACCACAAATCAATCTGGTACCATTTCTGTTGCTCAATATTAGAGAGTATGAAAGTTCACAGAAAGCCCATTGATTCAAAGTTATCACTACATTTGATAAAAGCCACATGGCCATGGTAGATGTAATTCACATTTTCATTCTACCCATTAGAGAAACAACATTTTCTATTACTGTTTTGTTTTTAATACTGATAACATCACTAGGAAATGTGAATGTTAGTGTTTCGGTTATCTAAGGCTTTGTCTCTGCTTGCACTTAAAATTTAACTCTGCTAGCACAATGTGGTGCACAACAAAGAACTTACATGCTAACAAAAATTTCATGATGGATAGGTCATGGTAAATATAGTCTTAAAGTCTGGGTCTCACAATTTATGAAATGTAACTTAAGTTACATCATTGCATTACTTAATTACATTTGGCATGTGTTCTACATCTCCTTAACAAGATTTACACAAGATTTCCAACATGATCAAAAGTGATAGCGTAAGTGGGGTCTGGTAAAATACTTCACTGGAACCCAGTCCCTGTCCTTGGATTTGGCATAAAATAATGCTAAAGCACTTCTCTTTCTATGATACTTCATGTTAATGACTTTAAACAGTTGTGTAAATCATGTTGTCTTCTAGATTTTGGTAGTCTGGACTAACTAACATCGACAGAGAGAGCTGATTTTGGAATCTGTAAACCCAAAAGAAGACAACAATTTAAATGCAGCTATGCTTTCTAAATAGTGGTACTTCTGACTGAAACAAATGCATTAGGGAGAAAGAGCACACAGGAGACAACCCCACCCCAAACACTTAAATAGAAGCCTGACCTAAGTATATATGAAGTTGCCTGCTCAGCTAGCTGCTCTTTCCAGAATTATACCTCTCCAGAAGATGGTATCTTTTAAAGGCACGGACATAGTTATATTCCCACATTTTAAAAATCATATTTAGAAACAACCCTAGTTATTCAGTATTCTGTAGTCTACATCAACCTAAGAGGCAGAAAAAAAATGTACTAAAAATGGGTTATGTGCGGTACTTAGTTACAAATTCATTCCCCTCTAAAACACAGTCTAATTTGCACTCATTTGCCATGTGTCTCCTCATATTTTCTCCTTCATCTTTATCTCATTTGTCTGCCGGGAAGAATACAATGTTATTTTCTTCCTCTTTGACAAACAATTTCTCAGACAGGCAAGTCTAATCATCTGTGAGGCACAGAATTAAATTCCTTTCTAGAGTTAAAAACAGGGAGTGATTTCTGACAACTATATTTGTTTAGTAAATTGGAAATCTATAAACAATTTGCAGGTTTGGTGCAGTTTCTACTCAGGGGAAGGAAAAGGGATACAGAGAATTCCTATGGCTTTCTGATAGCTTCTTTGTGCTATAGTATTCTGCACCCTATCCATAAATTTGCCTCTCCATGAATTGTAACAATTTTTTAAAAAATTCCAAATCTTACTACATAGCCACAAACATACTAGATATCCCATCAAATATAACAGAAATTACAGCTACATGGAGCATTCACAAAACTATCTCTTACTAATATTCATTACACACAAGTAATCAAAACATTGTTCTCAAGAATTGAAATATATACCTTATTCTTTTCCATCACATATTTGAGTTATTTGTATAATTTTGCTTTTCTGAATTCAAGTATTAGACTTCTTATTTCCACTTGCATAATCTCAGAAGGAAACTGAAGGATATTTTTGCCGCTGTCTCAACACTGTCCTTTCTTGGAGGTTTCAGATTTGTTACTTTTTATTTTTAATAAATAACATTTTGCCATTTATGCTACTCTAACTGTACATATCTGAACTCATTGTGGAATGTAACAGATCTATTTCACATGGAAAAAGTCAGAAGGATGCTATCCTGCACTGAGATGCATCTGTAGCCCTGTCATTTGTTTTGACTTTGTAGAACAATATCTTTAAATCTCTACTAATTCAGATAGTAAGTTCAGCTGAGTTTTGCATGACACATTTGTCCTACTTAAAAAACGCTTTAAAATTTTAAACAAGTAGTTTAATCAATTTTAAACTGTCATACTATTTCTTCAATTTTAAACTGTCATACTAGTTCTTCAAATGTGCCCTGCTAGAACCAGTATTACAGCAGCAGATTTTAAAGGGTACAAAAGAAATCCCAGAAGTTTGCAAATTACGTTACATGACTTTGCACACTATATGTAAAAATAAATGAAATACACACTCTTCATTTCCGAAGTGAGCGACAACAAAATCAACCAGCTTCCCCGTGAAGTTGACAGTCAGGGAGATGGCAGGTGCAATCTCTCCCTCTGGAGACGGAAGGAGGTGATGGGTCGATTTTACAATTGGATACCTTGATAGTGCCATAATCCTACATGAGGAGAGGCAAAAAGTTACTTTTTCTGGTTCACAAGCATCAAAGGTGTGAACTAAACAGGTAAATGTGAGCAGAAGACTAACAGTCACTGAACAAAACTGTAAGACCAGAATACAAACCATCTCTAGTGGATTTTTCTGAATATAGACGGTTTCCCTCTAAACTACTGCTTAAGTACATGTCTAAAAATATATTTTCAAGTTAATTCCTACACTAAGAAATATCTTTCCATAAATATGAATTCTTTCACTGAGCTTTTCACAATCTGTATTTCAGACAAAACAGAATTTTATACTACCAGAAACTAAAATGTATTTCATTAAAAGTAGAAGTAGGTAGAAATACATCTTTAAAATGGGAGAGTTCTCTTTTTTCAGCTTCTGTTTGGACATTTTGCATCAGGTTTTTCAATGTATTCCAGTAATAAAATTTCAGAGAATTACTTCTCTGCCCCATTCTGCTTCAAAGAGACAGGCTCTGGAAGAAGAAAGTTACTAAATGCCCCTCACACACGGCAAAAATTAAATAGCCATTGCAACATCAGTAGGAAGTTCCATCTGCTGTAGAGATGTGTATATCCCCCTAAAAAATAAAAGCCACATTATATGCCACTGCTTTTCCAGAGGGCAAAGATATTTAAAGATATGCAACTGGTAGGTGGTCAAGCATTAAGGTAAAATTAGACACAAAATATCAGGTCAAACAGAGATGCACCTTTCTATTCCCATTTCCCATTATAAAGCCCAAGCTGGATTTAATGAATTGAAAATTTCTCATACCTCCTGATGTGCTACATTTTCCAACTGCTATCACGTTTTTAAGCCTGAAACATAAAATTCTCATAGCCCAAAACAAAATAATGTGAAAAGGGCATCAGATACAGTACTTGGAATGCTGAACTTCCAGATCTGGACATTAAAGAGTAGGATGCCATTCTCTGCATCACCAAAACCGAAGCAGCTTACGGGGGCAGGCACCAAAACCTGATCATATTTAACAATGAGAAAACTCCATCCACATTGCATGGTAATGCTAATGAATCAAAGCCTCTTCCTAAAAGACAAGCTTCAACAAGTGATTATAGTCATTATTATTCCAACTATTCTTTGCTTGTCTATTAGTGCAGTTTATATTGGGAAGTATATTTACATCTATTTACTGTCACTGTGCATGTAAAGATGACTCACCCCCAAGTGTGATCTCTTGTGCTTGGACCAAAATCTGTATAAAATCCTAGTCTTTCTCCTAGCCACATTGTTGGATCATGGTTTCCAATGAATGGCTTAGAGGCATCGCTCTCTATAATAGTGATAAAATCTGCTTCTAAAATGGGGGGGAAAAAGAAAAAAATTTCACATTTATAACTGTTACCTATAAATGGGACTTACAAATAACTACATAATGTCATTATTTCCCTTTTGATTATAGAGGGATGGACACAAGCCCTTCAGGAGTCAGTCAAGGCAAATCAACGTTGGCCACAAAGTCATGCCCAAACTTCTGGCTACTGCAGGCCACACAACCTCTGATGAAGATGTACTTAGTGTCTGCTTGCCATAGCTCATCATTGGTACATAACCAGAGATATGTGAGACTGCAGAGTACAGCTGGCCTGAGCAGACCTCGTGCCATTTCAAAAGCATTAGACATACTGTGCACACACAAATTAACAGCAAGTTTACTGCTTTCAACTTGATGAGCAAACACTACATAGCACATCTGCACTTCCCTTCATCTACCAAATCCTGTTGTGCTTCAAAGGGTCCTGTGCAAGACAGAACTGAATGCTGTTGCCAAAATAATCTTTCAGCCCAGAGCAACCTAGAATCAGCCCCAAGGCATGGTAACAGAGGGGTTCCCAGCTCCAGTGAATTGCTGACCATCTGCAGCCAGCTCGCTTTCTCACAGCACTGTGGTCCCTCCCTGTTTACACGTAGTGGTATGGGTTTGCCAGGGGAACACGATGGGTTCCCCTATATTTTAGGGATACAGGATACAGGAAGAACTATGCAGCCCCTCGAGGAACTGGCGTGTAAGAAAGACCTGCCCATGCCTGAAGGAAGGTGGGAGTCTGCAAGCTGCCCACAGGATGGCTGAACCATCCAGACTCAGCTTGAGCAGCAGGTCAGTACAGCTGCAGCAGCAGCAAGTGCTCCTCGTGCTCTCTTCTTGCTGCAATTATGCCCCCCTTGGAGTGTTCTCCTACACAGGAAGGTAAATAGAGTCACCACTTCACCCACAGCCCTTCCACAAGGAATTATGGCCACTCCATCCAGCACCACTCGACACAGATTTTTTGCTTTTAAAATGTCATATGTAGCAGTGTAAAGCATTGTCAGCAGGGAAAATGGGAGCTCAGAGTTCTTAAGTGGATTCCCAGGTTTTTCCTTCTACATCATTAGCATACATGCTGATCACAGAAACAGTAACTGAAACCGTTCAGAAGGGTTGATGTTGGATCCCTCCAGGGCAGACGGAAATTCCAGTCACAAAAGCCATTACATATTGCATCTTCACTATTCCAAGAGAGAGATGAGCCCAAGGAATGCACACCACCACACCTTTAAAGACAACCCCTATCCTGAAGCAGACAGCCACTCTTTCCTCTGTGGCTCTCACAATCAGGAACTCTTCTTATAGGAATGTCTAGCCTAACTCTGAATGCATTAATGAATGCATTTATTGACAATGTTAATGTAGTATATTATATAACAATATATATGTAACATAAAGCGCCAGAATACTGTTTCCACCAATTAGAAATTATGATTTATTAATCTATATTTTGGAATTTGCTGCCTTTTTGACTTATCAGTTGTCTTTTTTAGAAGTGATATTTCATTACCACAAAGAAATGCCAGTGGACATAAACAGGTAATCACTTTTTCTAATATTCATTAATTTAAACTATAGGTACCAGAAATAAATGCATTCATTAAAATTCATTAATAAATATGCAAAGATTAAATAAGGAATGGCAGCATGGACATTTCCTAATCTCCTGAACTGCCTTAGATCTTAAACTGTCAGTCCCCTGTCTACCCTGTCTCATGGGCATTGCAGGAAAAACGTAACACTTGCAAGCACTACTGGCCAATTCCGTTCACCGCCCTCTGCAACAGCACTAATCTTGAGTTCAAATTCTTCATTTCCTACAGCTAATTTTCCTACCAAAATCCTGCACATGAGCAACAGTTTAGACATTCTTCTTTAGAGTAAAATCATGACAACCAAGCTACAATTGCTACTTTTCTTGTATACATTGCTCTGGGTCGGTGATGGAAACAAACTTGTCTGTTTCTCCTCTCTATTCATTGTTTAGGGCATTTGAATTTCACACCCTTTAGGAATTATAGAATGCTTCACATCTAAAAAAAAACCACAGAGAAGTTATAAAACATTGTATTTTATCTAAAATGATATTCACATTTGTAAATACCATTGTATTTTATCTTAAAGGATATTATTTATGCAAAGAATTTCTCTGTAGACAAGTAACTCATCAGCAATATAAGAAGGAAAATCCAAATAAGAAATAAAGTGTTTCCTCTGACCAGAAACCTCTTTAAAACATATTAAACAAATTATCGCCTCTGCAAATGGATTTTTGACGGAAGTGAATGTATTGGAACAGCTCACAAACTGAGGAGAAAGGCACTAAACACAGGTTCTTGTGTTAATGCAAATATGGCCTCAGTTACCAAGCAGGTGTTTTCACTTCTGTCTCTTCAGATGAATCCTCCCAAACAAAAATGAAGAGGGGAGAAAAAATGTTACCTGTCTGATTAAGCAAATTAGCTGATCCTTCCAAATTAGACCATCCTTCATTGTCATATCCAAATCTAAAAGGCCAGATCATAGCAGAGAAATCCCTTTTTGGAACCTCAAAAAATAAATGGAAAAAAGTTAAATACAATTTGAATTTTACGTATTATAACTTTGCAGTAAACAACATCAGACACATGGTGCCATAAAAGACATACAAGAAGAGATGTTTAAACCAAAATATTTTCCTAATAAAGCTGTCAGAATTACAAAAGACTACATCTGCTATTAACAAGGGAATAAAAGTCATCATACTTAAAACGAATTTGTACAAGTAACAGTAAACAAATGAAGAGGAAAGAGACAATGCATCTTTTCATCTTACTAAAAGGAACTGCTCACTTTTTGCCACACAATAAGGTACAAAAAACCTGAATTAATTGAAAAAAGAAAGCCAACTGGATAAATCTGTGCGTGTTTGTCAATCCAACACTAAACTTCGTAAGTGTTAACCATCTTGTTATTACCATTCCAATACTTATTTTCTTCCCAGATACAAAACCGGAATCTTCTAATTTTTATCCAATTTCCATAAGTAGTCTAAGTCTAACTTAGGCCAATCAACTTTTCAGAGAGCTTCAAATTAGAGTTATTATATAATATTATAAACCATAGAATTCCTTCATCTGGAAGAAGCCTCAGGAGGTTTTCTGTTCAAACTTCCCCTGCAGAGGTCAGGCTGCTAACAGCATTGTCCAGTTTGAATACAGTTCAAATAAACTAATCTATAAAAGCAAAGTTCAAATTGAACATATGAGGCAAGAATCTCTCAAGTTTTCAAAATATTTTTCCCTTCGTAGCCTCACTATAAATCTCCAAAGACCCGGACATTTCAATTAAACATGAATTTATAAATTAAATTTTTGCATTTTCATTTATGCATTATTTTTTCTGAATACTTGGTTACAAAGATTTCTTCAGCAACAATTAACACACCTAAGCTCTCACACACACATTTTACTGTATATTTAAAAGTTACCATTCTCACAAACACCCTACTCACCCCTTGGCCCAGCTTCTTGTGGTAAGTTTTATAACGTACACCCAATCCAAGCAAACCAACACCAACAAACAGCCACAATACTTGAAATAGAAAAACACAGAAAAAAATGTTTTTATGCAAGAAAAAATAATGTTATTATTGCTGTTTAAAGGACACTGTTATTCTAAGGTGTGCTATTCATAGAATGAGAAGTATGTACATTTAAGTGACAATGCCAGATCAAGGCAGTATCTATGCATGCAGAATATGTATATGTGTGCAAATACACTCTACAAAACGCAACATGCTGAGCAAGTAAAATGTACCAAAACTGCTTGGAATAGTTATGTAAAAATTATACCTACTGAAGAATTCATTATAGGACATGATTGAGAGCATCATGCAAACCCTTCAGTGTTTTCCTCTCTGTGTCCAAGTATACATTTGTAGTACACAATTTTTATTTTGTATTAATACAATGCGTGGAATAAAATTTTATTTACTTGGCAAGCCTTTAGATGTCAGAAAAACGTGACTCTTGCCAGACTTCCGGAGTGGTCATTTGTTTGACACAGTCTTGGAAAGGCAGTGCAGCTTCATAGAAAGCATAGTCAGAGCTTTCCCATTGCTCTTGTAGCCTTACAAATAACCACAGTGTGCCCTTAAGAGCTCTCATCATTCAGCACAATGTAATTTGATGACCAAAGCTCTCTGCAGTTATTTCATTTACACAGGGGCATATGCTATCTACAACAATTTCAGTAACTCCAGTTTATTCTCTCATATATTTTAAAAGATATGAAATTATTTTAATGCAAGTTTTCTGGAACAGTTTTGTGTAAAATTTAAATACATTTATAATGGATGATATCAGAAGGAAGGACATGGTACTTATATTAGCACATCAAGTGATTTCGTACTCTGCAAGACACAAAGGTGCTTAGAGGGGAAGCTAAGAAACACTACAAGTCTGGGCATGATGAGGAGGTACAAGAGGTACTGTTGCAATGTTACAAGATTAGCTGAGCAAGGGCTGTGCTTTGTGACAGGTAGTATTTTGAAATATTAATTTACTTTTGTGAAATGTTTCTTAGCAGTAATATTCCAACCACTTGAAATGGTGCTCATGTTGCCTCTGACATACAAACTCTCACAGGCCACATTCTTTCGGCCCCTGAGTATACAGGGTAAAGACCTCCATAAAGATTCCAGAAACAGCCCTGAAAAACTGTGAAGCACTATTGTCTCCTTTTTCCAAATGCAGCAAAATGTATACAAGTGGCAAGTAATTTGTTTCAAAGTCACAGAAGAAGAAAAGATGCTGGAACTGGAATCTTCAGCATCCTGATCTCTGTTGGGTTACCATGCCCTAATGCCTAGCATTTTGTTCCTTTACCAAACTTCACACTACTGACAGACTTTTTTCTTTAGAAACAGTAAGCTGACAATGAAAACAAATCAGGGGCTCAAATGATTGTAGAGAAATAGTTGAAAACATTCATATGATTTAAAAGCCAAAAAGTGATAAAACCTCAAACATTTGATTTTCATTCTCTTCAAAACCTAAGGGAAGAAGCAGACCCCATATATATAATCTGAAAATTTTACAGGCAGCGGATGACAATGGTTTCCGGAGGACAGGCCTGGTCTGAAGGCAGAGCCAGGCCCAGGTGCGGTGCTGTGGGCCACAGCAGGCCCTGCAGGGTGGCCTCCTCACGCACCAGTGTCACACTGCACAGCAGCTCCGGGCCAGCCCAGTCCCACCACGCTGCCAGCCAGCTCACACAGCCCCAGCAACGCTGGCACACTGAACCGCTTCAAAATCGCCACACTGAACGGGCTGGGATATCATTCACATCTTTTGGACACACAACGTAAATCCCAAGGTCCAGAGAGGCTTCATCCTGAACCACTAAAATGAAACCACAAATGACGCTGAATCCATTTTCACATTTTGGTTTCTGTCCAGTTTCTGGTCTCTGTTTAACACACTGCAGTAGGAATTGTGGGTGCTGAAAGCTTGGTCAGAGAGGAATTTTCCAGCTTCCAGCCAGTGTTTGTGGAAAGGTAAAACTTTCTCAGACTCTGAGCAGGATGCTGTGAGAAATCTCAGTGAAAGAATGCAAACAAATCTGCACCTGTTGTTTTCACATCTTGTTGTTGGCAACTTGTTATTCATGGGTGTTGCCGTAGCTAACCAATGATGTTAAAAGGGTGTTCATCCAAGAACCAATAACCATGTTCCACTGGGAGCAAACCTGTCTATAAAGAGAGTGGTTTTTTCTTAAACGCCCTGTGATGTCCTCGGGTTATGTCACTCCTTTTCGACCGTTCCCAATACAACAGTGACAAGGAATAGCCTCTGTCAGCCACAATCACAGTGAGTCAGATCCTCCAGTAGCATATGTCACCATTAACCTGGAACTAGGAAATACTAACTACAAGTCTGTCTCTAAAACTAGTACCAAAAAACCATTTCTAAAACATCTGAGTAAAACACTCTGCAGTGTTACTTTTTTTCCTCAGACAGTATTCCTAGAGTCACGGAGAAAAGGAACTAAAATTATACTTACCTAGTTTAATATAGTTTTTACTCTTTTTGAAGAGTGGTTTTAGATTGCTTTTCACTTCAAAGACAGAGCTAAGGTCTTTCTTGGGTCCTGTTAGAAAGTCTACCCCAATACATAGCATTATAAAACCTGTAAAAATATAAGTAATTAGTTTTTTCATAGGCCTTTAACATATTAAACGTTGCTCACAAACACATCTTTTATAAACTCCCAGCTGTTTTGTTACAACACAGCAACCTTATGGCTCCAATAACAAAGATGCAGATAAATGCCACACCTAACGTGGCATTGCAGGAACTATGAGATTTATTGACAGAACTCTCAAGTAAAGACTGATTTGCAGTACAGTTCCAGGGTATTATGCCAGAAAGGCTAACACATGGTAGATAAATTATGCTAAAATCCTTCCAGGCTGTATTGATGGCTACAACTCTCAGCTGGGCCCACTGTTTTCAAAGTTTACTGAAATTAACCTGGACAAGTACAATTGAGTTACACCTACATATTACAGAACCTTAAAACACCAGCTTGATAAAAAAAGCTCATTGATGATTGCACATATCTATTATCTTTAACAATGAACTGCTCTGTCACCAAGAAACAAGTAACACATTTTTCATATAGGAACTACAGAAGCAATTGCTCAACACTTTGTTCTAAAACTGCGCAAGCAGACTGCAGCAGGTTGGAAGGCCAATTTAACATGGCAGCAACTTGTATTCTGGAACTCCAGAGCCAACGGAAATAGTTCTGCTTTTTAAGAACAGACCACTAAACACACCTACAGATGCATTTTATAAGCCTGTAAGCAACTTCAGTGCACTAACTGTTGCTATGCGTGGGGATGGTATCTTTTCAATAAGTAGCTCAGACTAAAAGTACAAGGTCTTCTCCAGTCCCTTATGAGATAAAGGATCCAATTACCTTCAAAGAAAGCATGGGAGGATAATGAATTGGATAAGAGCTCTGATGGAGAAGATATATGCCCCTAATAACTTTTTGGCATAGGTAATTAATTATAAAAGCCATGTTTTACATCAGAGTAATAGCCAGCTATTAATCAGTATTTTTTTATTGCCCTTACTTGTTACATTAGTTGTAGTGAAAGTTTGCAAACCAGGACACTGAGTCTAGTGCAATGACTAAGGGGGCACACACAAAACCTTTCTCAAAGGGAGACTGATACACAGCCATTAAAGTTCATGAAGACCAGGAATCTGACCCCTCAACATTCTATCACATCACAGTCAAGCAGCACAGAAGTTCTGAATATAATGATCTTACTTTCATTGTCACTTTTCCTGGTGCAGTTCCCTACCCAAACTGCAGCAAGAGAAAGGCAGGATATTGGACAGGAGAAGAAAGCAAGAAATAGCACTTGCACCTGAAAGAAACCAGAAGAAAACAAGCAGTTTTCCAGAAAGCCAAGCTCTAAGGGTAAAAGCACAGCAACAAATAAACAGTCTCGTGGTATAATCTTTGATAAGCTATGGGATGGCATCAAAAAGATAGAAACTGGATCCTCAGATGGAATTTAAACTCATGTAGTGCCATCAGCTGAAATGTTTTCCATTTACAGTTTTCTTTAACAAAGAGAAAATTAGGGCCATCTCTGTGTTACTAACCAGTGACTGTGCCAGGTAAATTAATCACAAGTGTGCATTTCAAAGGAAGTAACAGAGACGGATTTTGAATAAAAGTATTTCTTTTGTCAAAGCATTACTCAAGAAAGCATTTGACACTTCTCTACCACATGCTTTCTTCCTATAACTTAAAAAATTAATTACTTAGGATAGCTGTTTCTAAAGACTCCTCAGAGGGCTTTCAGAAGAATGAAAATAATGCAATAATAGTACGAAACTCTTCTCAAAACATAATGAGCTCAAATTCCTCATGTGACTTCTGTAATATAAGAAACACACATGAAGAGTAAGAAACTGGAATGACACAAAGTGGTTGCAAAGACATTTATGAAATCTAAAACCTTTGCAGCAACAAGTTAAGCACAGCATTCATTCATCCTTTCCAAATAAAATACAGGCTAATGTGTCACATTTTAAAAATGTGCCACACAATTAGCCCCAGACAATGTTTGGCATTGTTTAAATATAGCTACTGAAATACACCACTGAAACATGTTAGTACCTATTGTGAAAATATTTCTGGAGACGAAACCAGAAAGGGTTGGCTTCCTTTCCACCTCTCCACCCTCATCAAGTGATCATTTTGCTAAAGCCTTTATATTTGCTCAACTCAGTTCTTCCTTATTGGCAAATACCTGACAATTTCTTTTCTTCCTGTCCTGTTCACATGTTTCTGATGCTACAGGCTCATCTAAACTCCCCCAAATATGCTGGTGTGTCCAAAAAACATAAGGTAGGGCCACATGGGAAAGAAGCTCAGGTCTCACATGTAGAGCTAGCTAGATCAGCAGGCTGCTGCACTTTCATCTGCAGAGCAGGGCTAAATAATGCACTGAATTATGTTACAGTCCCAGTAGCTACCCTGTTACCAGAGGCACTGCTACCTTAGGTAGCCAGCATATTTGTGCATTCACACCCTGGGTTGCAGCCGTATTTTTAGGGTGAGTGATTAACAGATCTCTTCCTCCACCGAGTACTTAGTTATCAGATATTTTTTGACTTTGTCATTTTCCCTCAAATGAATTCCATTTTCTGTCCACATTTTAGACTATTTCTAACAGTAAAGAAACAAGTAGATTATTTTTTGCATGTCTCATTAATTTTTGCACTGAAACTCTTACCATAGGAAATCAAACAGTAACTGGGCATTTGAAAAGACTCTTTATACACTAGATACGTTTCCATATTTGTATTTGTTCATTATCACAAATGTACCTAAAAGAAGATGGGAGCTTTCTCTAATGTAAACTCCTCCAGGTACAAATTTATAAGCTGTACACCACACACAGAAGAATAATTCAAGAACATAGGCAAACATGGCTGTACTCATGGCTTTCCCAGGATGCAGACAGCTAACCAAGCGTCCAGCTAGTTGAGGCCACACACACATAGTAAAGATACCAAGAATGTTGCCTGCAACAGCAGCACTCCAGGTGTGTAAATAAAGGAGACCAGCTGAAGATGCTAAACCTGTGAAGGGATAGAAAAGAATAGAGTAAGTCTCAGTCAGATACATTATCCACCACATTCATTTTCATATTCTGTCTAGGGAAAAAAATATAGTCTGGGAAATATAATTGTGCTTTGCAGCCAATAAAACTACATCAGTAGAAGGACAGTTATTCACAGTAGCCAAAGACAGTTTTATTTTACCCAGAATCTCATTCTTTTAAACATTGACTATTCACCTGAAAACAGTATAGCAAAAAGACAGTAGAGAAACATCATCAAGAACCAAAACTGAACAGTTTTTCTTACACAGTTCTTCAGAGGAATGATGCAGTTCTTAAGAGAGTAACAGGTTTGCCAGTTACGAACCTCTTTTACCATAATACAGAAAGAATCAAATAGGTTAATATGAAGAGACAACATATCTTTTCCTGATCTTCTCTCCCTGTAGATAACTATATGATGGGCAAGAAAGCAACTATTAATCTTTTACTAACTGCAATATCCTTGACTTACCATGCTGTCTTTGATTCAGGGATCTGACCCCAAACAGAACATTAACAACCACAGAAACTCTCTATAACAGGACAACTTCATTTTAAAACATTATTGTAGGTAAGAATATTTACTAACTGTCACACCATGAAAGCAAGTGTATAGAAACACTTTTAATATTAACTCTTATTTCAAGGTCCTGAGCATTTTAGTATACAGTGCTTGAATCAACTAAAGAACCTTTCTGTACTTGTTTTAAACAATCAATGTGCAAACATCAAAAATCAAATGTTCATGCTTACATTACAATCTGCTCACACATTTCTTAACACTAAAACCTGCATGTTCATACTATTTTACTGCTTGCAGAACTTGGAAAAAAAAGAGATAGGAGGTAAGCTTGTCTCCAGGTGGACTGCTTGTTAAGTTACAAGTTATTTTGCGTCCTGTGGAATTGAGAGGCTTGTGTCATCTCAACCCCATAACCCTAGATATGGCCTTACGATAGAATAACTAAGGTTGGAAAAGACCTCTCAGATCATCAAGTCCAACTGTTATACAATGCAGATGGTCAGAACTGAGATGCTGCTCAAGGAAACAGAACCTTAACAGGGGCTTCTGAAGACAGTAACACTGCTCTGCAATGGCCTGGAGATTTGGCCTGTAACCCTTAGTCAACTGGTCAGACATAGGTGTACTACAGTCAGTGGCAGAGAAAAGGAGGCTTTGATTAGCCACACTTTTCTGAGATGTGGTGTAAGGTCAGAGGACTTGAGTAAAGGGAATAAGGTAACAGACAAAAATTCTGCTCAGGATTTGCACCTACCTATGAGAAACAGGGCTAAACTGATGACAGAAGACCAGCTCCAAAATGAAAGCATCAGTCCATGAGCAAGGCCCAACAGAACTGTACCTCTAATACAACAATCAGGAAAAAGAAAACATACAATAATATGATTTTAAAAACACCTGGCGTTGAAAAAGAAACTTCCAGATATATAGATAAGGGTCCTTGGTTATATATTATCATTCTTTTACTTTAAACAGAGCTAAATTTTGCTCACACCCAGCTACATTTTTTCCCCTTTATTTGGTGTAAAAAACACCCAGTTGAAAATATTGACAATTTATTGTAATGTATAAGTGAGCTGTGCTCAGCAGCAAAAGCAGTCCACTGAAATCCTGGTACAAAAGGCAAAAACAACTCAGAGAAAATGAGAGGGAAGACTCCACCCCAAACAGAAATATTTCCCTCATGTCAAATAAGGGATCCTACAGTATGTAACACTGCTATCAGTCTTGGGTAGCTCTTTTATATACCAGTTCCAAATTATAAACTCTGTCACCTGCCACCACATGTAGTTGACTCAGAAGAACTGATTTGGTCTCTTTCTAGATTTTGGAACCTGAATGAACCACACACAGCATTAAGACTACATTCTTACTAATCAAAACTTCTACAAAAGTATCTTTTAATACTGCACACAGTTTACTTTATTTATGTGCATGCATCTCTGATCATCTCCTCTCTGAAGCCAACTGCTAGATTAATTAAATGCGTATCATGGGTGTACTGCATTCGTAAATCCCTGAAACTAATCTAAAAATTGTTTTGCAATGTGGCAAACCAAGATTTTAGTGCTGAAATAAAAATAATTCTGTATCAGAAGATTTTAAGATTTCCAGGTCTGGACAAAATGCTCAGAGATACCTGAAAGGAAGAATGAATCCTCTGTGTGAAGTACCTTGTACCCACTTTTTTCTATCTAAATTTTTACACCATCATCTGGTTGAGTTTTAATTTTTCACCCACTACAGCACTGGATTTTGACTAAAATTTTGAAGTTGAAATAGTAATAATAAAAATAATAATAATAATAATAATAATAATACACTTACCCATATGGATTAGGATCTGGACCTGTATGTGGATGTCCACTTACTGCCCATCTAGAAATTAACGAAACCTCCCCAAATATCCACAGAGTGAGGAACATGAGGCTGCCAAAAGCAATCCCTGATAAAAACCAATGAGGATGGGAAGCAGTCTCTCTAACCACATTACCAGTTTTGTTTGTTTCTTGTTTCCTCTTGTCTCCATCTAGAATAACAATAGAAATACAGCTGAGCAAACTGTCAAATCCTATTAGCAGGAGTTACTGAGAAAAAGAAATAGCCAAAATCACAAATTTACCAGAATAAATTACATGCACAAAAGCTAGTTTATCTGATTAGGATTGTGTTATTAGAAATTGATAACACCAAAAAATCTTAAAATCTCTACTAACAACCCTAGGTCTGTCAAAAAAATATACTCACCATAAGTGTACAAAAATGACAACTTGCCCATCTGATTATTTTCCTAATATTGGAAATTAAATATTTTAATTGGCTTTGAAAATCAGCAGAAAATTTATTAGAATTTGTTCAGAGGATTCTGTTGTCTGAAACTCTAAACTCTNGAAAGAATCAAATAGGTTAATATGAAGAGACAACATATCTTTTCCTGATCTTCTCTCCCTGTAGATAACTATATGATGGGCAAGAAAGCAACTATTAATCTTTTACTAACTGCAATATCCTTGACTTACCATGCTGTCTTTGATTCAGGGATCTGACCCCAAACAGAACATTAACAACCACAGAAACTCTCTATAACAGGACAACTTCATTTTAAAACATTATTGTAGGTAAGAATATTTACTAACTGTCACACCATGAAAGCAAGTGTATAGAAACACTTTTAATATTAACTCTTATACATCAAGGTCCTGAGCATTTTAGTATACAGTGCTTGAATCAACTAAAGAACCTTTCTGTACTTGTTTTAAACAATCAATGTGCAAACATCAAAAATCAAATGTTCATGCTTACATTACAATCTCACACATTTCTTAACACTAAAACCTGCATGTTCATACTATTTTACTACTTGCAGAACTTGGAAAATAAAGAGATAGGAGGTAAGCTTGTCTCCAGGTGGACTGCTTGTTAAGTTACAAGTTATTTTGCGTCCTGTGGAATTGAGAGGCTTGTGTCATCTCAACCCCATAACCCTAGATATGGCCTTACGATAGAATAACTAAGGTTGGAAAAGACCTCTCAGATCATCAAGTCCAACTGTTATACAATGCAGATGGTCAGAACTGAGATGCTGCTCAAGGAAACAGAACCTTAACAGGGGCTTCTGAAGACAGTAACACTGCTCTGCAATGGCCTGGAGATTTGGCCTGTAACCCTTAGTCAACTGGTCAGACATAGGTGTACTACAGTCAGTGGCAGAGAAAAGGAGGCTTTGATTAGCCACACTTTTCTGAGATGTGGTGTAAGGTCAGAGGACTTGAGTAAAGGGAATAAGGTAACAGACAAAAATTCTGCTCAGGATTTGCACCTACCTATGAGAAACAGGGCTAAACTGATGACAGAAGACCAGCTCCAAAATGAAAGCATCAGTCCATGAGCAAGGCCCAACAGAACTGTACCTCTAATACAACAATCAGGAAAAAGAAAACATACAATAATATGATTTTAAAAACACCTGGCGTTGAAAAAGAAACTTCCAGATATATAGATAAGGGTCCTTGGTTATATATTATCATTCTTTTACTTTAAACAGAGCTAAATTTTGCTCACACCCAGCTACATTTTTTCCCCTTTATTTGGTGTAAAAAACACCCAGTTGAAAATATTGACAATTTATTGTAATGTATAAGTGAGCTGTGCTCAGCAGCAAAAGCAGTCCACTGAAATCCTGGTACAAAAGGCAAAAGCAACTCAGAGAAAATGAGAGGGAAGACTCCACCCCAAACAGAAATATTTCCCTCATGTCAAATAAGGGATCCTACAGTATGTAACACTGCTATCAGTCTTGGGTAGCTCTTTTATATACCAGTTCCAAATTATAAACTCTGTCACCTGCCACCATATGTAGTTGACTCAGAAGAACTGATTTGGTCTCTTTCTAGATTTTGGAACCTGAATGAACCACACACAGCATTAAGACTACATTCTTACTAATCAAAACTTCTACAGAAGCATCTTTTAATACTGCACACAGTTTACTTTATTTATGTGCATGCATCTCTGATCATCTCCTCTCTGAAGCCAACTGCTAGATTAATTAAATGCGTATCATGGGTGTACTGCATTCGTAAATCCCTGAAACTAATCTAAAAATTGTTTTGCAATGTGGCAAACCAAGATTTTAGTGCTGAAATAAAAATAATTCTGTATCAGAAGATTTTAAGATTTCCAGGTCTGGACAAAATGCTCAGAGATACCTGAAAGGAAGAATGAATCCTCTGTGTGAAGTACCTTGTACCCACTTTTTTCTATCTAAATTTTTACACCATCATCTGGTTGAGTTTTAATTTTTCACCCACTACAGCACTGGATTTTGACTAAAATTTTGAAGTTGAANAAAAAATCTTAAAATCTCTACTAACAACCCTAGGTCTGTCAAAAAAATATACTCACCATAAGTGTACAAAAATGACAACTTGCCCATCTGATTATTTTCCTAATATTGGAAATTAAATATTTTAATTGGCTTTGAAAATCAGCAGAAAATTTATTAGAATTTGTTCAGAGGATTCTGTTGTCTGAAACTCTAAACTCTGATAAGAACAAAACCTGACACTTCCAAATAAGCCAGAAATAAACTCCCTTCCTTCTCCTTTTTTCCATGCACTTTAGAACCTCTCTTATCTAAGGAGAAAGCAGCACCTTTAATTGCATAGGTGTATCACTTTGTCACCCACAAACAAGACAGATTTCCTTCCTAATCTCCTGCAGCAGATTCCCCTTCTAAATTCTGGTGAAAACTCAGGCTTAATTTATATCATGTAAGGCAAGCTTACAAACAATATGCATAATGCTAATTTCTACCCACTTACACATAGGTGAGGTTTTATCTTTCAATTAATTCATCAAGGTTATACTGAGAAGGAAGGAGATTCTGAGGATTTAACATGAGCTGCCTTAACTAACCAACCCAACTTTGCTGTCTTCCTTGGCAATACCACCTCCACAGTTCAGCCTGTGCCAGCCCCCACTGCTATGCACTCCGTACAAACACTCCAAGAACTTGGGCAAATTTTAACCAGGACAAGTTGTCCACTCTTCCAATTCTTTCTGTTTATTTTGACATATCAACTGTTCCCCAACTTTGTCCTGTCTCCCCTTCTCTGTCAAAAGATATGCATTGGCAGAGAAATTCGAAGTGCAAACTGAATTAACATAATAACGAAAATACCATAGATATTTCATGCTGGAAAGACAATAACCCATTCTGGTTTTATTGGTCTAGCCTATGCCTTAGCTTGTGTTATTGTCATATTATTGACACTGCAAATAGGAAAAAGAGGCAGTTCCAGCACCAACTTACTACAGCTTGCATGAATTGTGATACCAGTTCTGCCATGTTATGGGCAGATGGAAGTACCCCATGGCTTCTAAAGCCTGCAATGCTCATGCATCGGGTCAAAAACCAGACTGAGTTGAGGAAAAAAAATCAAAGAATCAAAACCCAGTGACACAAAGCTAGGTATACTCTAGGTTCTTTTCATACCCACCATCTTTGCTGTAATATGCTTACCTGAATGAATTCGCTCCACTGCTGCTACAAAACCAATTGTCAGTATGACAATATTGGCAACTTGAGAACTCCAGATTGGATTAAGTGATGTATACCAGATACGAAGAACAAGAAGCATTATCTTGCCTAGCATGAAGCCCCATATCCTGATGAACCTGTAAGAATCAGTTTTTGAAACAGTGAGGCATTTGGGGAAAAAAAATAAATCTAAACTTCAAGGGGACAAAAAAAACACCAACAAAAAAAAGCTTTTAATATAAAGAAACGTCAGTTAAATTCCATCAATATAAGAAAATACCTTTGTACACCGGTTCCTGACCACCACGTTACTGTTTGAACCAGCAATGAAGAAGAAACACCAGCAGCCAAGATGAGTATTCTAATGGAAGCATTTGGTGCCTGGTATGATGCTAAGCTTCCTACAAACAAATACACACACACAGAGGTTGCTTTGATGGGCAATAGACATCAGGTAATAAGGATTTCCTGTATATTAGTTCAACCTTGTCTGTAATTTGAATGGCTATACCATTCATCTGAAAACACATGACACTACACATTTTTAAACAAACCAAAGAAATGCAGGTATTCACAGAAACTGGGTATACATGACTTCAAAGCAGTTATCGTTTTCAAAGAAAAAATTATATGAAGCAATTATCCAACAATCCAAGTGATTGCACCAATTTAAGTACTTACAGTGATTGACTTCATAAAGAGGATATAAGGACAAAATATCTAAGCATACATATATTCCTCAATCATGCACTTAGATAACTCAAAAGCCATAAAGTTTTATGTACGGTGACGGCTCCTTTCTAAAAAAATACGGCTTTTGCCGCAGCCTACTTATAAAAGTAAGTACACAGTGGCAAAAGCCATGTTCTTTATTAAACAGGAGCAGTCACCATACATAGCACAAGGAGTAGTAATCAACTGCCATAGTGGGGGTGAACAAGTCCTTCTCTGGCCCAGTATCTGGTCTCAGAGTGGTTGCTACCAGCCTGTGCCAGCTTATTACTCAAAACTATCACTTTCCCAGTCACTGAAAGAGATCATGCGCACACACTTTTGCCATTTCACAGGGCACAGTGACCTCACATTACCAGAAGTTTTAAACTCTGCTAACAGGTTTCCAATTCAAGTGACTATGGACCACATATATTCTCGTAACCAAAGAGTGGCAAATTCTGGCCCAGGACCAATGACCAACAGCAGAAGAAGCAACACTGTTATGCTACCAGCCATTTGCTAAGTGAGTATGAGTCAAACTTGAAGAGATGTTAAGCAAGTAATGTCAGGAATGGAGCTGCAGATTCTGGCAACACGTGCTAGGAATCCTCCCACTGTTTACCTGCTCATTCTGCTCAGAGTTAAAGACGCAAAGCTTAGAGCCAAGATGATAAACAAGATCAATGTGTAGTGAAGGTGCACTTGTGTGGACTTCAACAGAAGTTGCATGTGCAGTACATACAGATTTCTGTCACTAAATTGTGCTGGCAATCTATAAACCTGCCTCTTCAAATATTTCATCATATGGGCTGCCCTGATTAAAGCTAGCATGGGTTTGCCAAGTTAAGGGCAGACACACCTTCTGTTGCTGGGCAAGTACACCCAAGACTTCAATATATCTATCCAAACACCCAAACTTAACATATGTTGTCTGAAGACACAGATGCAAATAGACACTGCACAGGATACTTTGTTGGTGGTTGTTTGTTTTCAAATGGAACATGAAATCTAGTAGCATGAAAGGATACAGAAATTAGAAGTTGCAGGGGAAATAAAGCTTCCAGAAAAGGCAGAAAGAAACAGAACAGAAAAAAAAAATCATCCCCGTAAATATTCTGGTTTTAGCTAAGC
Source organism: Mystacornis crossleyi (assembly GCA_013400655.1). Lineage (NCBI taxonomy): Eukaryota > Metazoa > Chordata > Aves > Passeriformes > Timaliidae > Mystacornis > Mystacornis crossleyi. The sequence continues at coordinate 118,250 of VYZQ01047354.1, read as the reverse complement.
ATGAAGAATTTTCATATTATTTGACAGTGAAACTGAAGCCTGAGTAGAATGGGGTGGAGCGTGCATGGGGTAGATTGTTCTGCCTGACAGTTCAACAAACCCAGAGGAAGGCCATGGCCTTTCTGAGAAGGAAAACAGATCAAAAAGAGAATGACTAAAAGTGTCTCAGTATGAAGGAGGAAAAAAAGCAGGAAGAATTGAGAAACAGCAGAATCAGCAGCACAGTATGATGGGACAAAATTAACATAAAAGACCAATATAGGCCTGTCAATGCTCTTTATTTAGCAGAACAAAAATTACACACTTGTGATTTCCATTTCTTTTGGTAAAGTGAACTAATAAACACAGCAAGGTGATGTGAAGGACTAAGCTTAAATAAACATGGCAAACTGTGTTACTGTCACATCTGAAGGAAGGTCGGATGCCATTTTAAATGCTTACACTCACTCCTAGTTTCTGAACCAAAGAGAGCAATACACTGAGCGCTGCTGCAGGAAGCTGAAGATTCTGCTCACTGAGAAGCTTATTACAAAACAAGAAAAGTGTTGGGATGGATATAATGGGAAGAATAGGAAAAGAAAAGATCATGGTGAGGCTATTCCTCATCAGCATCAATGACACAAACAAACTGTGCTCAGTGCTCGTGTTTTCTAGAGATAAAGAACAAGAATTCTTTAAAAAAAAACTACACATGGAAAGTAAGTAAGATGATCTTACTCTGTCTTCTAACAGTAAAACAGAAAAACTCTAAGGAAAATGATTATCTGACTATCATCTTATGTTAACAAATTAGGAGCCAGGAAATGCTGCTTCTAAAACGCATCACTCAGCAGCAGCATTTTTACCTCTACATATGATGGAGACCCGTGTCTCCTCCGAGTTCATCCAGTGTGGCAAACTCTTAGCAATTACTTGCTTCTGAATGTGGCTGTAACTGCCAAACCTTCTCCCAAAAAACTTTCAAAAAATCAACAAGAGCTAAGATTTGCACCAGTTAGCTGAAGACCAAAGTGGAAATCCCAGCAAGTGTACATTTAAGGAGGAGCCTGTGGAATGGGTAATGGGGCATCTTTTCCCTGAGTTTAAGATCAAACTTTCTTCCTGTGCAATTGACCATATAAGGGTTATTTGAAATTTAGGATGAGCCTATAACCCCATGATTATGCTACAGGCATGTAGATAGATTCAATTTTTAAAATACATTCTTAGAAGAAAAAAACTGCCTCAGAAACCAAAAAAGAATGTTTCACTCACAGAAGACTACTTTTATAATAGCCCCAAGCTGTTCTGTAATGTCTTGTCACAATTGTCACCCATTGTCACAATTGTCACCCATTGTCACAATACAAAAAAACACCTGTTCTGGTCATATTTGAGTGATAATGAGAACACCTTTCCTACTGGGTGCCACTCATACTAAATTAAAAGCTCCTAGAAATAAAAGTGAAATGAGGCTTTTCTGTATTTATGCAATACAGCGGCTGCGAACATTTCTCTGACTACAGCTAAAAGCTTGAGAGAAAAAAAAAGAAACCAACAAAACATGAGTATGAGGAGAGCAAGAACTTCTTATTCCTTCCTGATTTGTAATCATCTGAATTTTAAGGCAATTTGGACTGTTGGTTCTTATGCATTGATATCAAAATGGAATCTGTAACTCACTACAGTGTATACTTACCAACCATAGTCAATCTCAGAAAGGCTAGGACATACTTATTGTTAGCCAACCTCCAAAAAGGGCCAAATGTCAGGAATATTGGAGAAAAGAAGGCAACAGCAAAAACTTCTACGCCCGTGAGTGCCAGTGACTGAAGGGGGAAGTAGTAGATCATTGGTGGCAGTGCATGGTAGAGAGACCAAGAAGTGTAGCCTAAAAAAAAAAAAAACAAACCCAAACAAAAAAAAAAAAAAAAAAAAAAAGAAAGGAAAAAAAAAAAGAAAACCCCATCATGTATTTTCAACAGCAAGATTTCCTGGAGATTACTTTTAAAGCACCGTTTTATACTTCTGCATATAGACTATCAAATGTATTTGAAAGTAGTTCAAGCAACAACAGCCACTTTCAGTGAAGAAATATTTGTTATTTCAAGTTAACCAAACATATTTTCCGAGGAAATAGAATGATGAGAATAAAACAGCTCTTCCCCCACTCAGACAGCAGTTCCCACTTTGATCCTCAGCGAAGTGCTCAACTTCGGAAAGGATTTGCGTTCAGAGGGCTGGCTAAATAAGCAGTTCACCCACAGTCTCAGGGCTCCTCAAAGGCAGACTGGTGGCTAAAGGAGTTATTCCAGTAAATCGGTGTGCTGTTCTCCCCTGGAGACACCTCATCCAGGCACACCAGCACCGCGCTGTGAGTTTTCATGCTTTACAGGACATGCACCGGGCAGACGGTACCGCGGGCGCTGGGTCTGGCGACCACTCTCGGCGCCCTGCCTTGAGCAGGGCAGCCCAGCACCGGCTCTGCAACACCTGCACAAACACTTGGCCGGGAGCAGCAATAAATTCTAGGCTGACCCGAGACAAAAGGCATTCCACCACTAGAGAAAAAAAGAACCCAAAGAAGAACACTCGGATGTGAGCACATCGGCGACACGCCTGCACATACGGTGAGCCCCGCGACACCCTGCCGGGGCTGCCCTGCTACGGCCGGTCCCGGCTGAGCCCCCCGGGTGCCCTTAACCGCGGCCCCTCGCCCCCGGCCCCGCCGGGCGGCACCGCCGCCACCTACCCAGGAGACTCTCCGAGAGAACGGCCTTCCACAGGGGAAACATCGCCCCCGGCGCTTCCCGGCTCTGCGGGGCTGCGTTCCTCTCACCGGGAGCCGAGACCCGAGCGCCTGGGAGGGCGCGGCGCCGCCGCCCGTCCCGCCTCAAGGAGCCGCGTCCCCGCGGTGGCGGCCGGAGNTTTATGGTATGCATTTTCTTTCCACGGTTTGTGAGACTCTAAATGCATAGGAGTAAACTATAAACACCTGACATCTATATGACCTGTTATCAGCAATAAAGTCTGGTCTAGACATTTGAGAGGACAGGATACTCAACTAAATTTTGCCCCAGTAGTCTCAAAGTCAAGCGATTCATTTACCCTGCAGTATGATGGGGTTCGGCTAGCTACAAAAACTCTGTTGAATTTTGGCAGCTATTTGAAAACATATTTTTAAAATTTGAAATGTGTTTTAAATGTCCACAAAAGAATTGAAGTATTTTGATGAAAAAGCTGACCTCACTAGGGAAGGAAGAATGAGACTCATAGATTTAATGAGCCTCTATGTTCTTCAAGTTCCATGTCATTAAAGGCATCTTTCTTTTTCTTCATTAAAGAAAAGTCATACCAGAATAGTCACCAAGTTCACTTATCACTGATTCAGGATTATATAAGTGATGACACCATTTCATCTTGCTGCAGTGTGATGGAACTTGGAAGATGAGCTCCTTGGCCAGAATAAACCCAGAACATGGCTGCTTTTGGAGCTGCATGGCAGGAGCATGAGGCTCACAGCATGTATTCAGCCAATAAAGATTTGAAAAAATTTTGCAACACTTTTTCTAATTACAGCATCTTGCTTCATGGTTCAGAGGTGGAGTTCCAGTAAAACTAGACAGGACTGGAATAGTGAACCTGATATGCTTGTGTGGCTTCCACTAAACTCATCATACAATGAAAATCATGCCAATCCTGACAAATTTAGCAGTTGTATTCTGGGTACTCTCTCTGAGATTCTTAGTAACTATTAAGTTTGGTTTCACATGTCACAAAGTTACGTTCCAGTGCTCTCCATAGGGCTGATATTCGTATAAGCATCAGAGCAAAAGAGGAGAGAGTTTTCAGGTGTAATGTCTTAAATACAAAAGTCAGTGCTTGCAAGGTGCTTAGTTACACATATGGGTGTAGCAATGCCTTTCACTATATTTTTTTTTATTCCTGGAGTGCCACATATGTACCTGATAAAAACTAAAGCACAAGCATTTGATCTTTACAGGAATACAATGATGACAAACCAGCAAAGTCAAGAAAACATACTACAGTAGGAGTTTCCGCTCACAGAACAAGGAGCATTTTCATTTTTAGAATAGTATTTAATACACGCCTATCCTAAAACAGACTTTAAAAATCATCTGTATTTAACAGCCCCATAATTACATTGGTTGACAGGAGTAAACTTTTCTAAAGCTAGTGATTGTAAACAACAATGCTTTGTTTGGGTTCAAACTATAATACAAGCATGTTTTGAAACCCAAGTAAACACGTGGAATTTTAAACAACTTTCAGACCCCTGTGAGAAGTTGCATATTGCCCAGTAGAGATGTGCCTGAATGGGCATTATGAAGAAGCAGAAGAAAGTGACAGAGAAATGGGGGGGAAAGGCATGAAAGTATGAGCACAGATTAGGATTAGAATTGAAACTCTGGGAAAAAAGTGGGAGCGGGTGAGTTTACAGTTAGGCATCTGTCACGGTCTCAGTGGAAACACAAAGCCATGCAGGTCTCTGCAAGCATTTTACTGGGTTCTTCACACTGAGCAGAGGAAATCCTGTATCTTGAACATCTCATAATTGCCAGCTATTCATATCTACTAAAAGATAGCCCAGACTAAGTATAAAATAGAAGTACATCCAAGAATCAGCCAAGACACAGAAGACTTACATGATTTCGTGCAAGTACTGAGGACAGTTTAATCTTTTACTCAGAAGTATGTTGACTGTTTCCTCCTGTGACTTCTCACGTCTCTTCGTTCGCCCTTAACTCCTACTCCCATCAGCATGAAAACAACGCCCTGCCGTGTAATTCTTACTTGGTTTTCCATGCTCTGTTGTGATTACAAAGGAAGGAGGGGGAGCTTCGTATCTCAGGGAATTTTTAAGGAACTAACAGTGTTCGATTTTGTAACGGACAGATAAACCATGCTTATCGTCAGTGGGAATAGCTCCTCCTTCTGGCACGCACTGTATATACACGTGGAGTGTTTCCGTTAAATACGCACACTGGAAAGGCTTTGCTTTGGGGAATGTGGTGAACCTCGGGACCCTGGCAACCCTTCAGTGGTTTCTAAGAGGTTCTTCAGCCGAGCAGCCAGAGCCTGTAAACCTTCCCCGAGTTCGTGAAATCTCAGTCCTTGATCTCTTTCTACGCGGACAACAGAGTACAACAATAATTCCTCAACAGAAACAACAATAATTCCTCAGCCAAGCATTCAATTCCATATTGGTTGTTTCATTTTTGGTATCACTTGGGGGTTTTTTCTTTGATGTGTAAAGTTGGTTTGTTCCGGGAGCGATAAGAATCTCTCTTTTGCTTTGTGTTTATTCTTCCAGATCACTAACATGTACTGGTTTCTGTCTATTACCTTCTCTCCATTTTTATAACGCTGAAGAACTTTCAGGTAAATCTTAGAGAGTGTTTGAAGAATATACTCAATTGTGATACCTAACTTTATACTTAAAGTTAAAATTAAAAAGAAGCCTAAACTGATTTTTATAGGCATTTTTGCACAGAAAAGTGCAAGAATCCAAACAGTCCTGTCTCTAGGCAGCCACTGTCCCCAGGGACACATATGCCCCATGAGAAAACTGTCATTACAGTGCTCTTTCATTTTATGTTCAGTTTAAGCTGGACCAGTTAAGAAGTTATTGGTTATTAAGTACTCACTCCACATGGGATTTTCTTGTGTATTGTATTTTTCAGAATACCATGTAGCCAGTATCTATTAAATAGTTTTCATGTATGTTTTCAGTCATACCTTTATAGATCCCAGGACATATTAGATACACTTTTAAGACTTGTTTTAGGACATCACTCTTGCCCAGCCTCCATGTGAAAAGCACATTTTGCAGCAGCAAAGTCTGATCCTCTGGTTTGGCAGGCTAGAGTGGGAGAATAGTCTGGTGAAAGGGGCTTCAAGTAGCCAAGACTCCTGGAAGCTGAAAGCTTTTTTGAACTTAAGAAAATTAACTACGACTTATGTTTCTTATGGAACTGAGATGCCAAGGTCATGCAAAAGGAGGAGGTTTAACGGTGATCTCACAGGCTATTCATTTCATGATAAGCACTGGAGTGTCGTATCATCATTTAGGATACTCTACTGAAAACTATTACATCTTCCTCTGAAAAAGCAAAACAAAATAGAAACGGAGACCTTTTTTATTAAAATAAAATGCAAAATAAAACTCATGTTTATATTTTTTGTTTTAGAAAACTTATCCTTAAAGAAGGGCATCGCATTTCTCATTTCAGAGAAAGAGGAATAATTTTTTTCAGTATTCCTAGAACAACTCCTCCCACACTCAACTGACATTTTCAGGATAACTTTTTCTTGCAGAATTATTTTCACTTGATGAAAATGCCTTTCTTATTTGTTTAATTCTTGTTAATATTAAAATTTATTCATTTATTTATGTAAGCATCATAGTATTAAAATCAAAGTAGATAAGCAATGCTTTTCATTCCAAAATGGTCAAAGTAGAATTTGTTGTTTCTTTTTTAAAGAATAAGATTTCATTTCCACAAAAAATATTTTCAATTCGTAGGACAGACCCCATATATTGTATGCTGGGCTCCTCACTACAAGGCAGGCAAGAAGGTACTGGAGAGTGTCCAGCAGAGGTCACAAAGATGATGAGGGGTTTGGCGCATCTCTCTTATGACGAGAGACTGCAGGAGCTGGGCCTATTTAGTCTAGAAATGAGAAGACTGGGAGGTGATCTCATCAACTCATATGAATATCTCAAAGGCAGGTGTCAGAGGATGGTGCCAGACCCTTTTTGGTGGTGCCCAGTGACAGGACGAGCAGCAGTGGCCATAAACTAAAACACAGGAAGTTCCACCTCAACTTGAGGAAGAACTTCTTTCCATTGAGGGTGGCAGAGCACTGGAACAGGCTGCTCAGGGAGGTCATGGAGTCTCCCTTTCTGGAGACATTCCAAGCCCACGTGGACGAGTTACTGTGTCATCTGCTCCAGGTGACCCTGCCTTGGCAGGGGAGTTGGGCCAGATGACCTCCAGAGAGCCCTTCCAACCCTCATGATTCTGTGATGCTGTTACCTTAATTAACCCATACCCTTGCTAAAAGAGCGTTCTTAATTTCACCGGGGAAATCCGAGAACGCGGAATTTTCTTGGCGTGCTCGCTGTTTTTCTACCGGAGCAGCCCACGGGGAAGCGAGAAGTGCTCACGTAGTGGCAGATCCTGGTAGGAGCGAGGAGCCGGGGCATGAGGGGAACTGGGCGGACACAGCTGCCCCGGCTGTCCCTGCGCCCGGCGGCCGGGAGGTGGCGGTGGAGGGCGGCAGCGCGGGCACGGGCTGCGGCCCGTCCCCACCCGGCCACGGCTCCCGGGCAGGCGCGCCCACTCGAGCGCTTCCGGGGCCGGCCGGGCCGGGTCAGCACAGTCCAGTCCGCTTTCTCCGGAGGCCCGAGGAAGGTAGACATGGCTGGGGGCTGTGAGTGTCAGACTCCTCCTTTCCCCCCGAAGGGGCTGAGCTCTGGGGCCAGACTTGTCCGGCGTCACGGCGAGAGGAAGGTTGGGGTCGGGGCGTGGCTCTCGGCAGCCGGCCCGGAGCAGGCGGCTTCTGCGGGGCGTGTGCTGCCACAGCCCCACGGGGCCTCAGCTCCGGCAGCACATTGGGGTGCTGGAGCGTGTCCAGAGAAGGACAGCGGAGCTGCCTTCCTGGAAGGGTCTGGAGTACAAGTCCTGTTAGGAGCGGCTGCGGGAGCTGGGGGTGTTTGGCCTGGGGTAAAGGAGGCTCGGGGGGAACCTTATTGCCCTCTACAACCACCTGGAAGGAGGTTGCGGCCAGGTGGGGATTGGTCTCTTCTCCCAGACGACTAATAACAGGACAAGAGGATGTGGCATCAAGCTGTGCCGGAGGAGGTTCAGGTTAAATATCAGGAAGATTTTCTTCACAAAAAGGGTGATTAGATATTGGAATGCCCACGGAGGTGGTGGAGTGGACGTGACACTTACTGCTATTGTCTAGTTGACAAGGTGGTGTTCGGTCATAGGTTGGATTCGATTATCTCAGAGGTCTTTTCCGGCCTAATTGGTTCTAATTGGTGATATTATGAAAGCAATACTCTGTGCTGGCCGGGCGTGGCACTGCCCTGAGGCACTGAGGAGCTGCTGCAGGGCTGAGCCAGCATGGGGCACTCACCAAACCTGTGCTGTCAGGTGTTGGGAAGGAGCTTTTCATTGACGACCTAGTAGAGCTACTGTGTAGACTCTGTTTTGAAATAAGAGCCTGAGTTTAAAACAAAGAGCCAGTTTAGATAGGTGTGAAACATCATATTGAGTCTTGTAACCTTCCGTCTTCCTCACAATGGTCCTTGAAGCGCCTCTGAAATCCTCGATGAGTTGTCTCGGTGATGAGTGGCGCCTTCCCTGGGCATCACAGCCCACTGCATGTACCAGTTTAAACACACAGTTTTGGCTCCCCCTTTCTTCCCCGAAGTAGTCCTAGAAATTATGGGGTCACCATTCCTATTCAGAAGGAGGCTTTTTATTGAAAACAGAGTATATAAAGTTGACACGTGCCACATTTGAAAAACAGTTATCTTCTTGCATACTGCTTCTTTATCATCCCATTAGAGGTATTGAAACCATGAGTTTTTTCAGGAGTCTGATATTAGCATTTTCTTCTGTAAATGAATAAATTATCCAGAATAGTTCTGGTAGAAGATAAATACATTTTTTTAATATGTGATCCTTGCAAACATTGATTTAATCTTGTATTACATGGGTATTTCACTTGAACTAATATAATATAATTGGGGAATTCTTCCCAGAATATATAGTTAATTGTTACACTAAGAATTACATGTCAGGTTGAAAAAACAGCAATGAGTATTACAGAAAATTACAAGAAAGTTACACTTCTTCAGTAAGCTAATGGAAATAAAGTTGTTTTTCGGAATGACATTTGTCTTTCTGAGACACAGAGCCTCAAAATACAGGAACACTTTTACATTCCTCAGGAGACAGCACGTCTGCTAAGTATGAATATTAATAATTCAGTTACATAATATTTTGATGACATCAACTCTGTCTCTTTGTTTCATTCTTGCCAGTATAGCTTTCAGCTTCATCCCGTGTGGGAGATGTACCATGAGGCTGCCTAAAGGGCTAAATATTTTTGGGGTTCATTATGATGAAGCAGTTGCATAGCTGAATAACTTATAATTCAGGAGAAATGTGTACTTAGGACAATATAGAAGGCCCATGGCAAACTGCAAATCTTTATAATCTTATTTTATAACCTTTTTTTTCCCTTTGTTTTATTTTATTTTCCTCCTGTGACTCAGCTGTTTTATCATCATGAAAAAGACAAGCACTTTAAATCTGTTGCAGCAGTTTGAAACTGTTTCCAGTGATTATTTTTATGCAGCTGTCTGCACAAGTAGGCTTTGTGAGTAGCTAAGAATAAGAAAGCAGATAAGAATAAGAAAATTTGATTGATTTTTGATTGACGCAAACCTCTTTAAAGTTTTATGCATCTTTCTCATATTCTGTGTCCTTTTTTTTCATTAAATGACAAGAGACTGATGAAAATTAAATGGCTCTCAGATTGAGGAAGACAGTAGAGCTGTGAGCTTTCCTCATATAATATGGGTTTTCAAACCTATGTTTTTTCAAAGACACAGTGATCATTGTCATTTCTGCAAGTGTCTGAGAATAAAGTGCATATTGGTGTGAATGCAATGCTTTATTTAAGTTTTTTACCAAGGGGAGAGGAGGTTATGTTGCTTCTGTTCCATTACTTAAAAAAGCTTCGCTGTCTGAATATCTAGTGAATGTGAAGCAGACGTTGCTTGAACTTTATGGTTGTGTAACTGACCCCAAAATAAGTGCAGGAAGTGGTTTATACAGTAATATTACTGGAGCGTGAAAAACATTTAGGTCAATAAATTGAGGCATATCTTTTCTCTTTAACTCTGCCCTTCACAGACACTTTAGCCTTGCTCGGTGCCACCATTCTCAGAAGGTACTTTCGGAAAAGCAGAAGTGCCCTCTATGTCAATAAAGTGCCAGACCATACAGCAAAGTGCTAGGTAAAAATCTAGCAATTTAGATGTTTGAATTACTGTAGAAATAAATGAGTTTCCTTCTTGCTTTTCCCTAGCAGTACAGTTCTCAGGCATGGAAGATTGAAACTCTAAAACTCTTTGGAATCTATTTATTCTTCTGTGTTATTTTTTAAAAGGATGTTTGTATAACTGAATTGTGTTTTTGGAAATACAGATGTGGTTTGTGATAGGCTTGCCTGGTGGGTCCCATGGAATCCAGATTTCAGATGATGGCAGTGAGGATAGAAGTAGTGCAGTAATTCTGGACAGCACACTAAAGAGGCTATTTCTTGGTCCTGCAATACATTAAAAGATTAGAAAGGTTTTCAATTACTTGCTCATATTTATTTTCATATCTTTATGGTTTAGTATGCTGTACTAGGTCCTGATTCAGCATTTAATTGTAGTTGACTTACCTGTTTAAGTTACACACAACTCTGTGTTGCTGATAAGTGGTACACTGTGTTGTGAACTGTATATCAGGTGACTGGATGCTATCTGCTCTAAAAAATACACTCCTTTCAACCTGGTAATTTTTATTTCTAGATGAACATTGGACTTAACAAGTATCAGTATGATATCTTGAGTTTTTACTTTTGTACCTAGCAGAAAGAGAAGTAGCCAAGCATAAAACACATAGCTTCTGCTGAAGAGGAGTACAAGGAAATGTCTTCTGAAACAGTCCAACAGGAAAGTCAGACACCTCCAGTAAAGCAACCTGGATGGGTAAGCTGGGTCTCCTCCCTTATACTTTGATGCTATTGCTAATGAATAACTGGGATTTTGCCTCAATTGCTCTTACTGAAGAGAGAAATAGGTATCTGTTAGCTTAAGCATATAGATGGAGAGAGGAAAGGACAGTGTGTTATTTTTCCTGGTTCACTGTGCTCAGAGGGCTAGGCGTTGTGAATCTTAAGGTTTAAGGCTCTGATTTATGCCCTGAGTTACTGGCATAGCCATGGTGTCTGAGTACAAGTACAGTACAACCTGTCCCCATCAAGTTCTGCGTGCACATGTCTGTGTACTCAGAAGGGGAGAAGGGAACAGTATGGCACAAGGATCTGGTCTACAGCTGCAGAGGAGGTGAACATTCTCCTCTGAGGGAGAAATCGAGGAATTTAGGTTTGGTACAATTTTTTGCTAACCAGTCACTACCAAAGGGCAGCACTATTGGGCTGATCTACAAGGAAGGGGCACAAGTGATAGCAGGGTGGCAGGGGCTGGGGCCTCAGGTACAGGGAGCTCAGTACCACAGTACCCAAAAAGAGGAGGAAGGCAGATCCAGCGATGTTAACCAGGGTCAGCCTACAGTCAATTCAGTGACTGCCAGGCAAGTCCATAGGAATAAGGCAAGTCTGATGCTAAGCCAGGCGGTCAGGTTAGCAAGGCGAGGTAAGGATCCCCATGGTATACCTACAACACAGTTAAGGCAAGGGCCTGAGCTTATATACAGCTCCTGAGCTGAAGGGCAGAGGCCCTGGGCAAAGCTTCTTGCCACTTTCTCTGAGCTTTGCTGTTTTCACAGCAGTCTAATTCAGTGTTACACAACTGTGCCATGTTAGAGCTGACTCTGAGTCCAAGCAGCTAAACCCCTGGCAGGGTGTGTATGGAGGCAGAAAGGTTGCAAAGCCTGTTGGTGCACTTGGGACTCTGACACTCATTTCCTTATCTTTCAGTCAGCCTGTTTGTATTTTACTGTATTTGCTATGACCTTACTCTGAAACCAGTTTGAAGTGGTTCTCTGTGGTCTGGAGTGGAGTCAGTTCTGTGTTGTTCACCCAAGCAGCACCACCATTAACTTCTGTGGGAGCAGTGCTTGAAGAAGGGCTGAGATATTAATTACCTATAATGTGGAATGTGTGCCATGGCGGTTAAATGCATTTCCTTATTATGGCTCTAAAATCATGGATCAGTCAGGCATAAAATGAGATAAAATCCTGTAGTAGATGAATGTGCTCTTTTTCCCAGGACATTGCTTATTCTATGATGTCTGTTTTTTCTTTCAAGAATACGTATGTTTGAAGATGTTGTGTTTTTACAGAAAAAGATGAACATTTCAGTGAATTTTAACTTAATGACAACTCCTTGTTTCCCTTGACTTTTCTTGCTGAGCACATGGAATAGTATGGAATTGGAATATCCCTTGGATCAGCTGGGGTCAGCTGGCCCAGCTGTGTTCTCTACCAAGTTCTTCTACACCCCCAGCTGATTTGCTGGTGGGGCAGCCTGAGAAACAGAAAAGGCCTTGACTCTGTGTAAGCTCTACTCAGCAATAATTAAATATCCCTGTATTGTGAACGCTGGTTTGGTCACAAATCCAAAATCTAGCACCATACCAGTTACTATGGAGAAAATAAATTCTTGTCCAGTTGAAACCAGTACACCCATTTATTTCAGATATCTGATAATGACACTACGAGTGCTAACACTGAGTCTTTTCTTAAAGAGAGAAAAATAATCCTCAGATGTCTACATGTCAATACCCTGTATAGTAGACTGCAAGACAGAATACTGTCACTTTTTCCTCACAATCACAATGGGTGAAAAAAGAGCTACATTAAAGAAGTCTGTTGGTGGCCTGATTTGTATTAGGGTGAAGCCAGTATGGTTGAGTTCAGTTGTTGTCATGGATATATTTAAATTGCTCAGGGGGAAAGTTCCACTAGTGGGGAGTCTGGCAGCGTTTATGTCAACCCTCTTCTGAATATTTGCAAAATCTGCTCCGACTGAACTTTAACTGACTTCTGCATGGAGCAGAACTTGGTTTTTGAAACTGCCACTCTGCTTTTGTTTCTTGTCATTTCTTTCTGGGAGAGATAATGTAGCTCATGAGAATGAAATGACTAACCAATATAAAGCAATATGCTTCTGGGGCAAGCATGGGAAAGTAAAGACCAACAAGATGGATGGTTTAAACTTAAAACCAATGTAGTTCTTTCTCTTTCTGTATTGGGGTATCGAGATTTTGTCACACTGCTAATAATAGAATAAGGAGTTTTTCTTGGAGGTTTTTTATTTTATTTGTTTTTTAAATAATTTATCTTCTTTAATTGATTGATTTTTTTTGTTCCTGTGAGTTAAAATTCAGTAAACTAATACAGGTTTATGCTTTCAGCCAATGTGGTTTTGTCCCATCTCCCAAATTCAAGATGGAGAGATTGCAAGGATCCGTAACGAATGCAAACAGGAAAGTTTCTGGTACAGAGGTGGGTGATCCATTCGTACCACACTTACCACACAGAATGACTTCTTGATGTATAAATGCAAAACTGTCTGCAAAATGCTTTTTTGTTGGAACACTGTTGTGGGTTAACTATGTCCTGTTAAGTTAAGCATTGTATTCTTAAAGGTTTAATTAAATTACTTGCATAATCGTTGTAGGTAAAGGTGGTTGAATCCAGGTCTTGTTTAATATGAACTTTAGCAATTGTAGAGTTGGTTCTGTTCTTGAAGTCCGTTATTACAACCACCTTAGGAATGTTGTACTTTGTTACATACTTACTGCCTTTGAATGGAAGGTAGGCATGGCTATGTGTCTTTGATGTCTGAAATTCTTTGTGTGTTAGGACATCTAAAAGATCAGTACTTGGTGTTTTAGTGCCTTTTAAGTCCACCCTCTCAGTTTGTATCTAAATTACTTATTTTCTGAATGGAGAAGATTGAAAAGGGTTTCAGCATTTCATCAGAGCTGCTGTTATTACAAGTGTTGCAGTAGTTAGAGGAGATACTCAGATCGTGGAAACTATTACTTCATAAATACGTATTTATTGCATTAGCTTCAGATGTTACAGCATGGCTGATGTCTGGCACTGTGTGAGGACATCCTTGCTTTGAAGAGAATGTAATCTGAATGAGCAGATGTAATAGGTGATTAAGAGAATAGGCAAAGTTAATGTTTAGAAGTAATGGGTTTAACATTAAAAACATAAAACATTTAACGTGTAAGAGTATTCACCAAATAAGTAACAAATTTTGGCTGATACCAGCTAATCTCCTTTTCATTTTCACAGCTCTTCCTTTATCTCTTGGAAGCATGCTTGTCACCCAGGGGCTAATATCAAAAGGTAAAGATAAAAAAATGTATTATTAAAGTGCTGTTTTTCAAGATCAATATTCCTCTCACTCATTACTGTCACTTTTATGGTGATTTGATTATTATGTGTGCATTGCCATAGTCATTCTTTTGAAAGAACATGAACTGAAAAGAGAATCTGCAAATCCAAAGACTGGTTGCTGGATTTTGTCTCCATATATTTGAGTAGAGTCTTCACTGGGGCAGCTTGTAGGGCAGAGCATTGTACAACCCAAGCAGCGGTGTTAGAATTGGGTACTGTAGCTCTAAACTGCTGGTTTATTTGAAAAATGCTGGCAGTGTTTTTACAGTGACCATGTATCAATATGAGTACAGCTTTGGTGCAAAGGGACAAGGAGTACTGCCAAAGCGAGGAGACAGAGAGCTTTCTGTGGAGATGGCTCACAATCTGCAGGCTAGCACAAAAGAAAATTGTATTCTGTTTATGTGGTGCATGGGCCTGGTTCTACACGTGAACCTTCAGTTTCCCTGCTGGGGGTCTTGACTATGTATAAGGTTGAGGTTAGTGTTTGGGGGAAAGAGTGAGGGGCATCCACCTGAAGCCTACTAAGCTGTACCACAAGAGGCTGATGTGAGTTCCCTATTCCATGCTCGACCTATAAGCTTGTAGGGAGACAGGGAGGGAATGAGGAAGAGTGTGTCAGAGAAGGATTACACATTTGAAAAAAGGGTGACCAGTGATAGGAAGGGCACTGGGGCTGTCTCTGTAGCTGACAAGCCAGCAGCTGGCACCAGGTACTCTTCTCAGTTTCTGTTCATTGTACTTGGATGTTTCTGATCAGCTGTGAAATAACAAATGCCTTTTTTAAATAATCATTACCGTGTGTCAACAATTGGAGGGGGGTGGTTAGAAACAAACAACACTTTTATTCCTCCCTCCCCAGAGAGACCCAATATAGAATTACATAGATCACAGTGGGCAAAGGCCCCTGTGCTTAGCATAGGCTGAATGCTCCTCTGTCCAAACACTCTGCTGATGGCTGCACACAGTACCCTGCCTCTAGAAGAAGCTGGAGCTTCCAAGCCTCACTTATTGTCTGAATGCATGTAACAGTGCAACCAGTGTTCGCTTCCCTTCCTTCTGCTTTGGTAATCTTGCTGCGTGAAGCCCTCCTCCACAGCATGGCACTCCTCTGCCCAGACACATAGTCCTCAGAGGAATACTGGTATCACCTCCCGAGCTTAACTGGGGGAATGTGGATTTTGGTGGAAAAGCTAAAGATAGTTTTTTGCTTTTCTTGTTTAGCATTCTGTGTTCTCCTCTTAAAGGCCCAGATGTGTGATCTTTCCTCTCCACAGGAGGAGGCTAGATACCAGTGGTACAGTTTTAATCAACAGCCACAGAAAGCTGCCAAGGAGCAGTTTCATCTACTTATCACAGCTGTACCCTGTGTAAGAGATTTGATTTTGCTGTTTTATATGCAGGGTTGGTTTGTGCTGAAACGTAAGCCACCATCACTTCTTCTGCAGTGCTTCATGTGTCACCAGTGGCAGACATGGTGACAGACAGCTGCTTTCATGTTGGTTTACATTCTGAACTCCTGCCTGAACTGAATCCTGCAAAGTCCAGATTCTCTTCCTCCTGTGACTCTAGGACTGCCCCAAAACACATGCACAAAGAACTAGTGGAATGGAAAGTGCCCTGATGTACTGAAATCTGAGTCAGTGGACTTCATACCATCCTCACCTTAAGAAATGCAAACGCTTGTCGGAAAATTAGTGCCCTGGTTTTGAGTGCTGGTGAGTTCCTCAAGTGAATAAGCTTTCTGACCATTTCCTTTTATTGTAGGCATTTTCTCAGCAAGCCCAAGATTTGGTCCATACCCCAAGATGGCAAGTAAGTTGTACCCAATTCTAAAAGGAAAGGGAAGGTTCTTTACTGGCAATATGCAGACCTTAGATGCATCTCTGAATTTCTTTCCAAAATCTTCTATTTTTTTGAATTTATATGTTACCCTCGCAGATTAGGAAATCAGGTTTCTGATGTTTTTAAAAATGAGTGTATGAAACAAGATTCTTCTAATGTAAATATTTTCAGTAGCAGCTTATATTTACGTAATGCAGTCTCTCAAATTGGTATAAACCGCAGTCTCCACTCTGTTTTATAAATTATGTCAGCCTCATTGATCAGCTGTGCTTGGCAGATTGCGCAATTTATGGTACTCATGATACTACAGTGTATAAAATAGTATGGTCCTTTTCATGTGTTCATTTGATTGAGCTCAACTGTCTAATTCAGAGCCGTGGATTGATAAAGAAAACAAATGGAAGCACAGAAACTGTACTGTACAGTGAGGTAAATGACAAGAAGTTAAATTTATTCCCTCTTCAGTAGAAATTCAGCAGGAAATCAAGGACACTGAAGTAGTCTTTTATTCTGACTCCAATGAAAGCCACAGTGCAACCGTATGGCAAGCTGAGGTTCTAGGTTCTTAGAAGGCCAGAGAAGTTGGTGTTAAAAGTATGATCATTAGAAGTAAACCATGGTGTGCAATCAAAAGCAAGAGCAGTTAGTGCTGACATTGTGGATTATATTTATTTTCTATTATCTGATCCTCTAAATGTTACATCCTTTTCCTATATGCAGGAATATTATATCCTTGTTCTGTATGCATTGTTTTGGACCAGTTGCTCTCTCTCATGATAGGTAACCAGTTTTCAGTAGTTATTTAATTCACCCTGTAATCCATGTGTAACTTCACGTGTTTGTGACGTGTTCTGAGAAGATGTGATGCACAATTTGTTATATGATTAAAGTGGAGCCAATAGCACACTCCTGATTTAAGCTCTTGCATTAACAATGTTTTGTTATCTGTCTCTGTAGTTGCAGGTGTCTTAGGCTTTGCCATTGGAAAGATGTCATACATGGGAGAATGCCAAAAAAAGTTTCAGAAAATTGGTATTGCACCATTTGGTCCACAACCAAAAAGGTTTGTGCTTGTTTAAATTATTAAGCCTAGATCAAAATATTCTAAAACACACTAAAAATTCTATGCAGCAAAACTATGAATTTAAATTCTGTGGTCAGATCCTGAGGTACTAGTCATAGTCTTTGGCTATATATTTCAGTATTAGAAACTACTACACATTCTTCAGAAAATGCAAATTAAACTCATTGTAATACCTGTTATTATGATATCCACGATTTAAATGAAAGTTTTGTACTTTTAGGTGTGATGTGACAACAGTTACTAGTTCTCTTTTCATCTAGTATCGTACTGCTAGGATTGTCCATGTTATCACTTCGACCCATTGAGTCTTCCTTTGGAACATACATCAGGCCAAATATGCTACAGATTTTTTATAATGTTCTCATATTTTAACAACGATTTCAATCTCAACTCATATTCTGACCTCCCCCTCCTCTGTGGCTTTGCCCAAGCTCATACTGTTATGCCAAACCATGAGGAGCACGAACTGAGGGTGTTTTTTCCACCTTGCACCTCTAACCATAGAATAGATCTCAGTGGTTGACTTCTGTCACCTGGCACCTCCATATTTTAGTCATTGTTTTCTCAACTTCACATAAAATACTCCTTCACATCAAATCAGACTCTGACTTCCTTCCCACTCCAACTGCCTGTTATACTCTCCATTCTCAGTATGGCTTCTGATATAAACCTTTCGCTCACAAAATACATTTCCAAAAATCCTACCCAAAAAATCATTCTCCTTTGTCTTTCCACATCTTTCCCCCAGACCAGCATGAGCTTTTATGCCTATGAAAATGCCTGACTGATAATGGGAAGCTTCTTCATTGTTCGTCTATTTCTCTACTTGTATTCTTCCCCCACATAAAAAGCTATATACTTGATACTACACAAAATGTTATACACCTTACTCCTAGCTCAGTTTGCTCATAGGCACAATGGCAAGGACTGTCTTTTGCTGCTTAGAAAATCCTGTTATATTTTGGCAATTGCTAGAAGGAGTACGTAATACTAATTAATGGGGGTTTATTGGCTGAGACATTTAGATGTCATATTTTGCAGTTTATATCCCATACTACAAAAATTGGGGAATATAGGCAAGAGACAACTTCTTCAAGACGTTTTGCCATCATGCTATATGGTTGTATTAAAAGAAATCCAGCAAAATTCTTCAATGTTTTATTTGCTTTCAATATTGTAGGCAGTGTCATCATGCTTGCAAAGAATGTAAAGCAAAATTGGGATCAAATGAGAGAGAAGGTTCAATTCCTTCAGCATCTTAGTCCCAGGTAGGCAACCTTGTAATTTTTAAAACAAGTCTCATGTTATTTTCCATGTTGAATGGTATTCTTCTTTTGAACAATATAGTGAAAATCACAGATTTTAATAGTGGATCAAAACCCAAGCATTACTCAAGGAAATATTCTGTGTCTGTAATTTCTGATTAACTTTTTTTCTTAATTTTTATGTTACATGCCTTTTATGTGAATTTTAAATCCCCCATCTCTGAGGAGTTTTTTTCTTTAGCTGTAGGAGAGTATTGCTGGTTGACCTAAATGGAATTAATTTGGATCTACTGTTTTTATTAAAACAAATACAGCTCCTTTCAATTTCCAGCTTGTTTTACTTAAGAATCAAATAATTATGGATTATGTTGATATTTTAAAATGCATTGAAATATTGAGAACTAAAAGCAGACAAAGCTGGGTGCTAGTTTTTTGCATTCAGTACTACAGTTTGGCTGTAGTAGTGGTGCTCAAGCAGCCTGCTGTGGTTGAGGGGGACATGGCTCATGTGGTGTTTTTACCCCAGAAAGGGGCAAGTTGCCTTTGTGAAAAAGGAGCGTTTACAGGGCAGAAGGTAGGGGAGTGTTTAAAAGGACTTGCACTCTATGAAAAACAGGCCAGCAGCTGGGTTTTTTAAGAATGCTTTCACACTTTCTGCTTGTGGTAAGCTGGCCTACATTTCTCACAGGCAGGAGAATGTGTGAAAGTGTTTGCAAATAGCTTGGCTGCCTGCAAGAGAGGAGAGCACAGGGCCTGTTTGAAAGCCTGCCATATGAGTTTATATAACTAAGAACTTCAGAAACCTGATGCAGAAATTGTTGGATTGAGTCTGGTGTATATGATGTAGGAATTTAGACAAGGACATTGATAATGGTCCCTTTCTTACTCTAAAGTGCATGCCCACAGAGGAATAAAGAGGAATATCCTATCAGAACCTGTTTACTTGCCCAGAAGAGAGATTTTCATGGACTTCTATTATGCAACAATGCATTGTGGCAGTGAGGATTGAAAAGAGTTTTCAAAGTCCTAAAATAAGCCACTGGAATAAAGTCCTGATTTTAATCACCTTTGCCACTGGTTCGGCGTTTTATATCAAGTGCTGCAAGTGCTCAGCCACTAGCAGAAAATGCACTTTGGCTTAGGCTCACCTAACAGGGTTGTGCCCAAAGAGCAGCGCTTCTCTTGTGCCAGCTGTAGAGATCGTGAAGTGAGTTGGCCCTCCAGATCAGCTCTCTGCTCTAGTTTGGTATGAGGAAAGAGGTAAAAAAATCCCCGAAACTTTCAGAAGGGTTTCTTGCTAGTGCCAGCATGAAGAGAGCCAGACTTAGATAACTCTGAATGAATAAAACTCTAAATCCATTAGCAGTTATGAGTTTAATTAACCTCTTGCAATACTGTGCTGATTAACTGCTTTGGAAGATTTTCTCTTAAATAAATGCTTATGCAGGCTCACTTATTTCAAATAAGAACCCCAAAGCATATTTAATAGAGGATGGTAACTTACTAGCAATTACCTGTGTAGAGGGATCAAATATTTATTGAGGGATTTACCTCTGCTGTTTGTCAGAGCTGCAGCTTGCTGAACCTTCAATCCAAACACATTCTGTTTTTCAGCCTTCCTCTGTGAGCTGACAATATTTTTTCTGGTGCGCAAGTACCAGTTAGCTTTTAAATAAATTCCAAATTGTCTCGAATACAAAGGAGCCTTGCAGCTTTTTGAGGGGAAGAACACAGGATGCCAGAGGCCCCTCTCTTTGTTTTCTTCCTGTAATGGGTCCTGGAATTTCTGCTGTGGAACCTGTTCCCTGTTCCAGCTCACAGGTTCATCAAAGACCTTGATTGCTGCACATTTTAACAGCAGCTTAGGTCTTCTTGTTTGGTTTTTAAAAGGTCTTGAAAGCTTAGTCAGAAACTTAGTTTGAAAACAAATGTAAGATAAGTGTATTTCTTTCAAGTTTTAATTGCTGTAACGAAAAAGCCATTATATTTGGGGCAGTGTGGTATTTTGAATTTGCCAGAAACCAATTTTGATGGACAGGTTTTAGAATCTTAGGAAAAGAAGTACTGTAAGCATTACGTTGTTTTGTGTATTGTATTATAAACCTCTTCTCTGTTTTGATAAAAATTCTTAATTTAGCATGCTGTGCTCTAAAAATGTGCAGACCCCCTGCTGAGCACATCTTGCTACTATCCATGCTAAGCATATGGTGCAAGCTTTGGCAGTGCCTAGGAAGACCACCCAGATAAAATTGTATTCGTGTTTATGAGTCCATAGATACCTTTTATCCTCGGGGACTCTGGAATGTTCTCCCAGAAATGACCGAGAAGCTCCATGTTTCACACTGAAAGCAAGGTGCCACTCAAATAACAGGTCTTTTCATTCTATTTACAGATGTGGTGAACACGATAAAAACCTTATGGACCAGCTTCTTTCAAGGCACTTTTCTTTAGATTAGAAATAATAATTTTGTGATTCTATCTCTTGGATTTGGTATAAATTGACTTATTTGAAATAGTTTGCATATTGTTATATAGTTCAGTTTGTACTAAATACCAGACTTTTGTAATGCACTTTTTGAAATACTCTCCTCTCTTTTCAGCACGGGTTGGTTTATTTTCCTCTCTTCCGTGCAATTTAGCTCTTAGTGCTGAAAAATTACATTAGGTGCCACTCTTTAGATGCTTGGGGACACTTAAAAGGACTACTAAGCAAGGATTTTCTTGCTTCCTTCTGTCCTGTGTGAGAATTCTCTCTCTCACAGAAAATATCTAACTGTTTTTGTAAACCATGAACATCTGAGTTTTTTATAGTTTAACAGAGAAAAATATTTTTGCGCATAGCCTGACCAGTCACCTGAGGGGTGGTTAGAGAACTGACCAATTCAACTATGAGAAGTTATCCTATAAAAGAGCTGTTAAATAATGAAATAAATCACTCCTGCTCCTGAAACTCCTGTGGTCTGGATCTCTCTCCGCTCCACTCCGCCCGGGAACAGCGACAGAAATCACAGACGCTGGCAATACTTTGTATTGTAGCAGGCAAAGTGGTTTATGTTGGAATGTTTGTCTATGTCAAACAGAAAGAGTGTGAGGATGTGTAAGTGGTTTGCACAGTGAAGCAGCTATTCAGTCTCTGAGCTGACCTCTTGGTTATGGAGTACTTTAAGAGTACCAAATCCAGGGAACTGCCACACTGCAGTTACTGTGCTGAATGAACTTCCCGTAAGCCAGTTTTAGACAAAGGTCCACTTTGCCAGGGATACCAAAAGTGTGTGCCACATTCATGAACAAGAACACACAATATTTTGGAACAGTTTGTGGTCTGCACAAAATCTGAGGCCACCAGATGTCGAAAAAAACAATCAAACCTAGATGGCACATGCTGTCTATGAACAGCAGGACACACAGTCTTCCATAGAGCATCTCAGGAAATCAAAAGCAGACACTTCCCCTAAACACATTGAAATAAATGCACAGCTACTGAAAAGTTTGGGCTTCACTGTCAGTTGATGAAGACTGTCTTCTGTGGGGTTTTTCTGTGTGCTTTTTTTACTATGCCTATGGTTAGTGCCCCTCTTTTGAACAAGGTTCTGTAGGTTTCTTTACCTGGACACAAAGAGTTTCTGCAAGCAAAATATACAGCATGGAAAAGTATAACGTAACTATTAATCGGTTAGTAAACACAAAAGACATTCTGGATTTGACAAGTGATTAGACTGAATACTGAACTCCCTGATACAGCATTTGGATAGCCTTTCCTAGCCAAGCAGCCATGAGGCAGAAGGGGAAGGGTTAGGCTGACTAGAGTCCCTGTCCTTTTCTTTCCTGTAAGATTTTACACTTTTCTACTTGGTGTTTAGCCTCTTGAATTCTTGAGCTGCTAAGAACCCCTGTCTCAACAGGGGCTTCAATTTTACACTTGTTACTTTTCTGTGGTATTTTTCCCCAGCTCTTTCAATCGGAGTCAGGGATGCACAGTGGTGCTGTGTCACAGCTGCTGTGTACAGGCAGGAGAGCCTTCCCCAGGGGCTCCAGGGAGAGGGGCTTACACAACCACAGAGAAGGTGACCTCCTTTGTGAAAATAATGTAATTGCCATGGGTGTACTGTGATAGCCCCCAAAACTTGCATGGTGACATGTCTGAGCTACTTCCCCTTCATCTGTCATCTGCTGTCAAGATAACAGCAGGAAGCTGCACCAAGGTGAGTCATGCCTGGAAGGGAGGGAAGCCATTACATCCAGGTGATGCCAAGGAGACAGAGGACCTTTCATGTCAGACTCTCAAAGGTTGTTCTTGAGGTCAGTGTTACCTCTTGATTACAACTTAGCTACTGAACTTTGCTTTAAATGTAGTTTTGTTTATTTTTTAGTTTCAGTTATTTTTCTGTAGTAAATATACTAATGTATAAAAATTCTTGTCTCCTTTTTCTCTAACTTTGTTTCCATAGTTTGCAAAAGGCTGATTAGCTAATTGTGTGGATCTAAGTTCATGAGTTACTGTGATACAGGTATGAAAAAAAGGCAGTTTGTGAATCTAAGATATTAGCACTAAATTTATGCATATCAAAGGAAAAATGAGCACAGCCAATGGGCAGACTGTTCTTTTGAAGGTCTTTAAAAGCAGCTGTTTTGTAGTAATTATGTGCAGTTTAATGAGCTAATCTTTGCTGACCGTTACTATTGTGCATTCCATACAAGCAGGTTAAAGAATTTATTTTTAATTGAAGCAGAAGTTGAATACATTGAATTTAGGGGTGACCTGTTAAAAAAATAGGGAAAGATTTGAGGTAATCCGTTGCTTCTTTAATAAGAGGGGAAGAGATCTCCAGGAGGAAAAACAGTTGACCTTCCAAAGGTAAACTAAACTTTTCTTAGTGTTTTCTTACACTGATAATAGGCTGTACATTCCCCTTTGGCAGAAGATGTTACAAAAAGGCTAAAAAAATCCAATGAACTTACACAGCTTCCTGTGAATCATTTGTATCTGGAAAGTTGAACTTGTTTTCTTCACCCAGAGACAAGGGAGTTCAACTGTGTGCTTGGGCATACCACAGCTTAGGTGAAGTTCACATACTTGTTAAAATCAGGAAACAAAATACCTCCTTCAGCTGTGATACATAGAGAGTGAATAGCTGTATGTGAGCCTCTATGCACTTCATGAAATTATGACTAGAAAAAGGGTGCAAGAAGAAAGCTATAGTGACATTAACTTCAAACAACTGCAAACAACTGGGGACTTCTGTAGTAGCTGTTTGCAATCCTTTTACAAATATGGTATTCACTCCAAATTAAAAAAAAAAATACTGTGTTTTAGAAGAGAAAGCAATTGCAGGTTGAAAACAGCACACTCCTGTTTAAATCCTTAGTAGGTGGACTCTAGGCAAGCCAGCTGGTCTGTAATTCTCTTTCAAAACTGGGAATGAAAGGGACATGAAAGCTCAGTATTCAGGTTTTTATAAGTCCCTGTCAAAAAGATTTGGGGCTTATTTTACAGTTAGAGAAGAATGAGAGAATAGGGCATGCTATGCAACAACAGGTAATAGGAGGGGAGAGCTCTGGAGTGAAGTGGTAAGAAGAGAGCAGGTTCTGGGGCAGGATTTGCAACAGAAGCATGCTGGACCAGGCCAGCAGGAAATACAGAGTGGCAGCAACGCCAACTTGGGAGCAGCAGCCTCTTCCTAATGACCATTTCTACCAGTGAAAGAGCTGCTGGTAATTTGTCCCACTCACCCAACTTGTTTTTGGCATCATACACAAAAATTCCATTTGAGAAGACAAAAAAAAAGGGATCCAACTTCTGACATCAGTATTGCAGTAGCTCCACATCCTTGAAGTACTAAGCCACTTGTACTTTGTATGGGTATGGAGGGGTTTTTGTTTCATTTGTTTGGGGGTTTTTTCATAGTAAGTCCCTCAAGAAAATAAGGTTCTCCAGGAAATAAATAAGACTCTTCTCAAGGCCAGTTTAAAATCTAGAAGGCCTGAGAGGGCTTTTGGGGACATGTTATGGGGGCATCTGGTCAACATATTAACAGATAATCTGACAAAAACACAAGTGTTTCTTGATGACAAAACTACAGAGCTAGGAAAAAATCTTCATATGAGAGGCTGACTAATAAGCTTCATAGTCATGCAGAAAAATACTAAATGCATCACACAGTTGGCTTTAAATTACTCTGACTTTTTCAGTACAGGGACCTGGAGTCATTTTGCATAGTTGCAATACATAGGATCAGTGCAATACATATGACAGCCAAAAGGCAAGTAGAACATTAACAATTCCCAGGAAAAAATTGGGGAAAAAATAGACTTAGACTACAGAGCAATTCTATGGCATGCCCTCGTTTTGAATATGATGATGCTTCCAGTGCATCTCAGAAATTGTAAAACACAGAAACAGAAGAAAGAAATATTAAAATAAAAAAGAATGATCAGAAATACAAAGTGGTTTCTTCAGAAGAGATTAGGTAACTCACTCTCCAGGCTGAAAACATCTCAAGGTGAGGAATACTATGTCTGTAAAAGTGTGACAGATGAATAGGGAGTAAGTAATTGCTGTTTTTCTAGAATCAAAACTCATCAGCACTCAGTGAAATCAGATTCAAACCAAACAGAAAAGAAACTCCTCTTTACACAGCACAATTCCATCGGGGGATTCTTGCCACAGGATACGGTAGAAGCAAACAAAACATCTTCAAAAGACATGACCTGCACAGAGACTTGGTGGCTGCAAAACACCTGCATCTGCATGATCCAAATGCAACCTTTGTGTCAGGAAATTGCTCAGCTCTGACCAGTGAAGGACAGGAGGGTGCACCAGTGAAGGATCTCCTAGGAGGATCACTAGCCAGTGTGGGAGACAGGATGACCATTATGGTGATTCTTATGTTCTTACAGCTATTCAAAAACCAAGTTAAGAGCCTTCCCAAATGAACTAAACCCCAGGTAATTCATATCTCGAAATGGAGACTGAAACATCTTCATGTGTAGAGAGCACAAGTTCTGAGATTTCTGAGAAAACACACC
The DNA here is from genome assembly GCA_013400655.1 of Mystacornis crossleyi. Lineage (NCBI taxonomy): Eukaryota > Metazoa > Chordata > Aves > Passeriformes > Timaliidae > Mystacornis > Mystacornis crossleyi. The sequence goes on along the minus strand of VYZQ01047354.1, from coordinate 92,858 downwards.
TTTAAATTATTTTTATTACAGTATAGTGACTTTCTCTGCAGATGAAGAGTGAAAAAGAACTAAGGGTGATAATGGATGCTTTTCCCATTGTCTAGGGCATACAGATTGTTTGAGAGCAATGGCACTTCCAACTTCTGGCATAGAAAAACCCCACTTACTCGAACTTTTGTTTCTTCTCACTTGTGTGCATTTTGAACATTCTGCAGCCTGTGCTCGGGCACATCAGCAAGCTCAGGTATTTCAGAGCAAGAATGATCTTTAATACTTTCTCCCAAAGGCACATTTTAAACCTGTCCTTCACTCAGCCAGCTGGAGGCTTAGGTCTGCCAGGGCTGGGCTGGACATGCCCAAGCTTACTTCCTTCTACACTGTCACATCTGTAACACTTCAAAATACAAATAGGAAACCTTTCCCTGCAGCAAACGCTTGCCATTTACTCACTCGCATCCTTGCTGCTTAGTTCCGCAGATCCAGTAGATCGCAGTATGCTCAGGCGCTGCTCCGAGCCGTGCCAGGCACGGAGCCTGCCCGTGTCCCACGCAGCGCAGCTGGCAGCTGTGGCCGGCGGCCGCCGCTGCTCAGAGCAGCTCCCGCAGCCCGGCTCCTCCGCTTCCGCGCCGCCCCGCTGCTCCCGGCACAGCGGGAGCGGCCGCGGCCGGCAGGGCTCCCGCACGGCCCGCGGGGCTCCCGCACGGCCCGCGGCCCCCGGCCACAGTGCGGGCTGACAGCTGCGCGTTCCCTGGCGCGTGGAGGGGCAGTGAGGAAAGCTGCACGTAGTCTGTCATAAAATCTTCAGGGGACCCTAAAAAACACACTTCGCTCTCCAACGCAAATGCACAGCCACGTGCACTGACTCCATGACACTGTACCAGCAGAAAAGTTTCTTACTTACCATAGCTGAAATTATTTTGACATTGTTAATAATCCATCATTGATGTCTAGGTATCAGCTACTGCAACCAAATTCACCCTTACCTGTATCAGTTGCACTGTTTTAAAATGCTAGTTGTCCTAAAATAGTTAAGATTAACGATTGTATTTAAAGTACGGAATTAAGCCAAACAAAATTATTTATTTTGGCATTAGATTTATATAGAAACTAATTTTAGCTTCATAACTAAAATAAAAATCTAATGCACTAGAAATGTGCCTCCTCTATGGGTTAGTGGGAGTAGAAAAGAATGTGTATCATTCTGTGTAAGGAATGAATTGGAAGTTTTGGGGTTTAGAAGCTGTTCATGCAAGATCTCATATCCTGAAAATGGAGTCCTATGTCATCAGTGAGCAACTGGAAAAACAGCAACACAAAGGTTATACACTATGAATTTTTAATCCTGAATAATTTACTTCAAGTTTTGGCAGAGGAAATCTAACTCTCCCTTTCTCCTTCATCTTCAAATTTTTTTCTCCTTTCAAGGATAAGTGAAAATTGTATTTGATTGAATGTCCATTGCATCAGATGCTCGTGCAGTGTCTTTATCATACATCCTTTGTTTGTTTACTGCAGCATCACATTATGAAAGTAGCTCATACCGGGCTGTTGCTTTTTAGTTTTGCAAAGATTTCCTTCTGCTCGACAGAAGACATGACCTTACGTTGAAACTAAGTATTACCATTCTGCCATATATCTTAAAATCTCAGGAAATTCTGTATTGCTCAATCAAAAAATTAACAGCAACTTAGTAAAAATGAGTAAACAAGCAGTATTAAAACACTGATATATAAGCTGCATAGTGCCTGGTATTTGTTGGTATTAAAGAGAAAAAAGAGGAACAAATACTTTAAATCATGACCGCTACTGACTGATTCTTTTAGAATTACACTGTTTTCATTTATCTGAAGTAAATACATACTAATTATGTTCCCAAGAGATTATCATCTACTCTCTAGCAGCTCTCTCAGTGCTGTTAGATACAAGAACCTCTTTATTTTTCAGCATCTCTTATAACCCAAACAGTTATGCATTTCTGGTTTTGCTATATTGCTTGACTTTGGTTAAATGAAAATACTAGTTGCTCATTTCCCTCATTATTTGGAAAGAAAGAATAATACACTTGATGGTCTTCTGAGCTGGAAATCTGTACCCTGGCCCAGGTTGTTCAAATGAAGACTCCCTGGTGTTCCTGGGTTCAGGTTCCAATGCAGGTACTCAAATCAAAACTTTTGTATGGTGCTTGTGGTTCATGTCCAGTTCTGACCTGAGCAAAAAAAACATCTGAAAGTACAAACTTGAGGCGTATGTGTGTCCAAGCCTGCACCGGCTTTGCTGAACTAGCACAAAGCCAGGGCAAGGGTCTGAAATGGTAATGGGATGCAAACTGTCCCATTTGTTACCTTGAGATTGAAATCCAAGGATTTGTAGGTTTCTACAAACAACTTAATAGGCAACTAAATTGCAAAAAGTGAAACGGGATTTTTAGACCCCCTGTTTCATGTAAGAGATTATAGAGAACTTGTTGTGAGTCAGGAAGATTGGGCTGCAAGCAAAGCCTTCTTACGGCAGGGCTGCTGTGTTTGTGGGAGCCAAGGAACGGAGCTGGACGTGCCTCCTGTGGCTGGGCAAGGTCCTCTCTCAGGGCCACAAACAAGAGTCCCCCATGAGGAGAACAAACAGATGTTTTAGCTTCCAGCAAACAGTGGACAAGTGAGGATTTCTTCTTGAATCTCGAGGAGGCGAGAAAGTTGTGGGTTCAGTCTGGAATATTAATGCTTTCCCCAGGTTTCTGCAAATCTGCTTAGCTTTCACTAAGCAAATCAAGTAAAATCAAATCACTTTTCATTTACACTCTTCTATTCCATGTAGCTGTGTTCCAAACAACTTTAGTAGGGAAAAAAACCCTGGAAAGGTCAGATTAGTACCTACTTGGGGCTCTAAACATGTCTACTAATTTGGGGAAATACAGAAACATTCAGGACCAGGATTTTTGGTAGCTTTACCAACTACAAAAAAGCTGAGCCACATTTTTGCAACCTTCTTCTCTCTGTTCATGCACATTAGTAACAACTAACTTGGGGATAATGCTACCAGCTCCTTAAGCTGGCCTGCTTAATTTTAAGAAATTGTGAAAACAATTATGTTACAGGGTTCTTTTTAGAAACATTCATAGTGAAGCATTCAGACTCCTTTCCTGATGTATAAGGTATAAGAGGGTTTTTTAAATGTTATTTTTAATTTGAGAAAGAAAGGAAAATTTACTTAGCTTTACAATAAACATTGAGTTAATTCTCAAATATTGACAAATATACAGGTATGATGACCCGTAGGAAAACTTAAAGTATTTTTTAACACCATTTTTATATATATCTAGTCACATTGCTTCCAGCAACAGTAACCCTGCCATCAGCTCCAAGGCACTTGGATTCAGCTAAAAATTCCCAAAAGTCATGGAAGTGCAATATGAGCAAGCTACTCATGGATGACTGGGTAGCTGCTATGAAACCACGAGACTGTAAAGGCCCACTCTGAAACAAGGGGGTACTAATGGAAGATATGCAGGAAAAGAGAAGGAAGAAGATTGAATTCCCATGGCTGCTTAGTGAATCAGGGGCTCAACATACACATTGTCACAGCAAACTGAATGTGACCCAATTTTGACAAAACAATAGTTCCCAATACCTTACTAAATTAACAGCAATGTTTGTGAACTCTCCTGTATTTAATATGTATTAAGGATGTGAAATCCAAAAAATTTAAAATTGATTGACAGCAAACCAAACTGTTCAAGTACAAAAAAAAGTTTATGTCCTCTGAGAGACAGTAACTAGATGCAACAGAATGAAAGCTTTATATTCAATTTAAAAATGCTACCCGTACACAATGTTACCTCAAGCAGAACAACATTAATTGACATGCTTTTTATTTTCTCCTCTAAGTAAAGAAGAAAAATTCTAATACAATTTATGGAAAACACTGTGCTTGTCCACCCAAAAATATTAATGTGAGGCAAGACACTATACAGGAAGGCACCATCATAGGAATTATTATTATTATTATTCTCTCAATCTTCTGCCTCCTGTTACTTGCATAACTGACAATTAAGAAACTGTGAATATTTTAATGATAAAGCTAATCAGCTTTGGAATAGCACACTGAAAACCACAGCAATGCAATTCTGGCAGACTGTGTATTTTCAGAGTGCACTCATCACAGCCATGAGAAGCATTCTCTACAACGTAAATTTCTCTAACAACTTCAGGATTATCCAATTAGCACTCTTTTTATTTAGAAGATCAGCTTTTCTGAAAGCAATCTTTCTGTTTTGATTATTTTAAGTAGTATTTGGCTCTTTAGGCATCCTCCTTTTTCCCCCCTTGGTAGGCATGTTGTTTTTCAGCTCCAGCAAGGATGTCAAGAATGCTTTTATGTTATCAACTTCATCATGGTTTCTGCTCCCTTATAGCCCAAACCCCCAAATAAACACAATGCTGTGAGATGAAACTGCACAGGCGAGAACACGAAAATCCCTAAGTGAAGGCAACATTTTGATTGAGACAGAGCAGGTGATGCAAACACCAGGAAATACTCTTCAGTTTTGCCAATGGAGCTCTTTTCCTACAGGTAATAATAACAAAATGTTCCACTGATTGGGATCTCTTCTCCATAAACATGGTGGTTTTGTCATGACTTGCAAAATTTGAGAAATACGGTGAAATATGGAGAGCCTAACATTAAGAGTCAATATATCATTCAAGGTTTTACCAAAGTTTGTCAGGCTTAGCCTTCTGCACTTAAATGTAGCTATTTTCAATACCTGCAGTTTCATTCAATTCTTTTCTTCAGAAATGACTGTCTGAAGAAACCCATTGTGGGCAAGTCAGAGTATCAGTCTAAAAATACAGCTGGCACCATGAAACAGTTTTGAAAAAGTTTGTTACTTCTGTGTCTGGCTCAGCTCCTCAGCCCTTTACCCCTCAACAGTTTAGTAGTATTCCTGACATTACAAACCAAGTATGACAACAATTTCAAGTTCCCAGATTATCACTTCCAAACGAAACAAAATGAGAGGTGAGTTCGCCAGGTAACTTTTAATGCAAGTCTTGAAAATTTGAGAAGATTCTTCCCTTCTCAATACATGGGATTGCATTTATTTACATGTATTTTTACATTCTGCTATATGTTCATATTACCAGTTACCCTTTTCATTCTCAAACAACAGCATGTATGGTTTATAGTCATGACACCTCACAATAGCCTTGTTTTCCATTTATGCAAAATTAAAAAAAAATTAAGCATAAATACATTTTTTAATCTTCTGGCAAGTCAGGATTTTCTCCTCATTTATTAATAGCTGTGTCTGGCAGAGCATACCAAAGGTGCTGACACTCATGACTAATCTAGAGGAAGTTCAAGTTAGCTGACAGGAGGTAATTTTCTTCAGTTCTTCATTTGGCTCTTACTCATCCCAGGTATCTCCATATTTATTTACTTTAACTAAAGAAAACAAAAGAAAAAAACAAAAGTAGTCACGTGATAGTTTAACTGCCAAAGTTTATCATGTAAATGCCAAAAAGTACAATGAAGTGCACTGTCATCTGAAGTGGTGTGTGGGGAGAGTATCAGACACTGCACAACAGACATCTAATTAAAGTTACTTTTGAATAAATGGGGAGAAGAGTTTGTTAATCATTTTACCTTAATGAATTAATATTCAATCAGAAGACCTACTGTGCTAATTCCTGCTCTACAGAATTTGTAATTACTTTGAAACAAATGTAACATGTGGATGAAACAAAGACAATTGGAGGAAGCAGGCAAGGAATGTTACAATAAATAATGAGGCTACATAATCTGGTTACGTGCACAGTTGGGTGGATTCGGGATAGTTAAAACATATTCAAAGACAAACAAACAGAAATCGGTAATCCCTACTAGGAAACTGCTCAGCCATTATTATTTGGCAGCTTCCTTTAGCATAGGAGTGAGTCAGAGAGGAAAAAAACCAGGGTACTAGTCCAATGGCCTTGTTCAGAAGGGTGTCACTGTAAGTGAACAAAAGCCAGAAAGTGAAAACAGGCTCTCTTGAAAGTGACCTGAAATGTCTTCTGTAACTGACTGCCATCACTGAAAAGGTTAAGGATGGCTCTATTTGATCCAGTAGAAATGCTGACACTAGTCAGGCACCCCTTTATAAATCCACTTGCAAGTTAATTACTAAGCTCACTGTTTATTACTAACTATGCAGCAGAACAGGAGGAACACAGCAAAATGCCTGGTCCTTGTCTTAGTGAGTGATCAGCAAACTGAGCATAATGCCCTGACAAATCTCTTTGGAGCGCCTGATACTGCAGTGAGACACAATGAGAAGCTCTCTCAAAGTACAATTGGATTTCCATTTCTATTAACCATGGCAGCTGAACAGGCTGCACTCATTCCCTGGAAAATGGGCCAGTCTAGATCACTATGCAGATGCACGTATTTGTGCTGCTGCAAGGAAGGGAGAAGGCACCGGCAGATGGAAGTTAGGGATTGCTTAAAGCGGGTTTAACGTGGTTTGGTCTCCCTTCTCTCCTTGCAAGGGAGGGCAAAAATCACTGTCTCCTATTTGTTAGGGACCCAGAGATAAGAGGATGAACCAAGGGGTGATGACTGAGAACGTATGAACAGGCACATAGCAAGTAATGTCCAGTATGACACCAGAAGCTAAACTGGATCTTAGCCCAATCTGAGCCCACAACACCAGTGTAATCCCTGAACCGCAGATCTAAATGTACTTGCACGTGTAAACCATTCCTGAATTTTTGTATTCCCTCCTTACTCTTTTTCCCCTAAAAATGCAAAGAAATACTTTAAAAAGTCAAGAGATACTTTAAAAAGTCTGTTTACAAATCTCACGCATTGCTCAGTTTTATTCTTAAACCCCAAGTACAGCCTTCAAACAGAACACAGAAATATAATGGAAGAAATGCAATATTTGATCAACATTTTATAGAGCTCTTTTATATACCTCAAGTAACTAAAAATAAAGTAACAAATGCACATTCTCATTTCACAGCCACAACATTTGCCATGGAATACAGTAAGGGTTTCAGAATGCTGGTTAGCATTTCTGTGTATGGTTTTCAAGTGACATTTCTAGGCTTTCTATTTGTGGAGAAGTGAATCTTGAAAAAGAAGCATTGTGTAAAGTCATGAAGTGTCAGCCAATGAAGTTTAAAAGCAATCTGAAACCACAGCTTCAATAATTTTTTCATGTCTCCTTTGGCACAGTCACATGATAAGAGAAAGCCTTTTATCCTTGAAGTAACAGATAAAAATCATTACACAAAAATTGTTTATAATTTTTCTTTCAAGACTGCAGATCTGCCCAAGAAGAGACGATCTACAGAAAGTAATTCACAAGCATCAAAGAGACTGACACTGTTAAGCAACACTGTTCCAAAGCTTAGGATTACTGCGTCAGAACTTTTTGCTTTAATACACTCTTCTATACTTACTACCACCCGTTATGCCTAATAGGAGACAACAGCTATTCCTAAAAGTCTTGTTGCAACATGGCTGACAAGACTGGGCAGTGCACATAAACCCAAACAATTCAGGGTGACTAGTCCATCAGCGTGTTAAATGGTAAAACATTCCTCTTGCTACAATAGTTTTTACAGACGCCACATTAAATTTAAAAAGTTCTAGAGCAAGCAATTATGAATTGCTTCTGTGTCTCCTTTTCAAAAAATTGAGTGAGTCAAAAAGTTGTCTGAATGGCGTCTTATTCTTCAGGACACTGCATTCTTATTTTGCTCCGTAAAGTTTTCTTTTTCACTGTGAAAACAAATCTCAATATTGCTGCCAAATACCGTTTCCTTCCTCTGGGTTTTAATGTAGAAAATGAACCTCTACAAACAATGCCTCTACAGAAAGTCACTAATTCCACATGAAACAATTCATAAAAATAAATACCCTCCCCTTCAAACCATCAACCATGTGCTCTATTTTGAGAGAACAATGCTATCTAAAACACACACCCCCCCTCCCATAGCTAAAACTCTTTGGTATAGCTCTGAGCTCAGAGAATTCTTTGTTGAAAGAGGTTTCTCAATATACTCAATGAAGCAAAACTTACACGCTTTTCAGTCTGGCACCAAGCAACATGGCTAGAGAAAAGGAATTTTAATTTTCCATTGGATGATCCAAATTTTTGAAAAAATAATTAATCTGAAATTGGAAACTACAGTCCGTATGTATCACATATGAGATACCTGCAGATACTCTAAATATAAATTGCTTAAAAGGTATGCAGAATTAAGATTTGTGTTGCAAGCATTTTTAGCATTATGGCAAATACTTGAATTTAGCAAGGATTTCTGTAAATCAGAATATTACCTTCCTTAGCTGGTTTTTCCTGTGAAAACTTGCTTGGAGTTTCTGCCTTTGGTGGTAGCATTACATCGTATGTTCCTCTGTGTTTATTCCTTAATTCCTCGTATGTGATGCCTTTTTTTTTACGACTTTCTTCTGGAACTGGAGCAGGTTCTGAAAACAAAACAAACAGAAAAATATTAAAGATGCCATAACACACCAAAATTTGGCTTCAACATGTTCTAGAATACCAGTTAATTACTGCTCAATCCCAAATGAAAAGGAGCATGACAGCTGCAATTCTAAATACAATAGTGAATGTATATGCTCTGCAAGTAATCCATTCCTTTTATCCTTTTAATTTTGTCAAACTGCTTTGAAATGCTGGCAGCTAATGAATTTTCTTCATTTTACCATAAGAAAATCTACCTACCATGCAGTAGTTGATGGATAAAATGGTTCTGGTCCCTTTATCTAAAATTTATGATAATTATACATTTGAGATATATGTGATTTCTGGAGAGAAATCTAGGTGAAGCTCAAGGGTTTGCATTAAGGCTTTAAATTTTGCTGACAAAGAAGGAGGACAGTATTTATCATAGGTTGCCTGCTGAACTTTGGCTCCTTTTATCTATATCTATAATGCAGAATCTTGGTTGTATAATAAAGGTTTTACCAACTACTGATATTTGTGATGAAATGCAGTAACAATTTTCTTGACACATTTATATCTAATACTTTCACATAATTATAACCAAATTGCATGAAAGGGCTTTTTTAGTGAAAAACAATTTTTCATAAAGAAGTTGAAAAAATCCAAACTAATTCAAAGTACAAAACTCTGCATTTGATGGTAACTTCCTCCTTTGTGTACCAGAGACACCTGAATTCAGAATCCTGTGTTTCCCCTGCAACAGGGAACAGCTGCATGGTACTTGAAAACCATCTTACTTCTCTGTGAGAAAATCAGACTGTTGGCAGATAGAACACAATATCCATTCAGTTCCTGGGAGACACAAATGTTTGTCACATAATGAAAAAGATTTTTTTAAGTTTAATGTCCCAGAGTTACAGCAGTATCCAGTTACAGCCCCACGGACAGTGGAACTGCCATCACCTTGGAAGGGCCAGCAGGCAGTTGGTAGGCTGTGGTTTATTCAGTACAGTGAAGGCATGGCATATTCTCCCTTCTTTCAAACGGAACTTTCAGTCAGGCTGGGTTTTTTACAGGTTTAGTTCCACAGCAGATTACATCTTGTAAATTAATTCAGGATCTTTACTTGCAATTAGAGCTAGAAAACCCTCAATTTAGTTTACAGTTAGAACACAAAATTAAATTTATATTCATCTTGTACGTAAAAACAATTCTTGTAATTCTTTAAGCTCTTTCATTCAAAACCATTATATTGTGCCATGTGTGTTTGCATAGGGTGAGAATACACAGTTTAGTACGAGCAGTATCTAAAAGAAAGGCAAGAGTCTTTGCAGTACAAACTGCTAAATAATAAGACTCACCTTGAACAGTGTAATCAGTAATTCCTGTAGGTGAAGATTCATTCAGGGAAGCACTGAATGGAATGGGTTCATAACTTGAGAGGCCTCTATCTGTTGAGCTGTAATCATCTGAATAGCTGGAAGAAAGTGGGAATCCAGCTCTCGGAGAAGATGACTCAGCGAATGACTGAGAAGGTACGTCTGAAAATTCAGATTTCCGACTGGAACGGCTGGAAAAGAATACAACTAAATCTTAAACACAAAAATACTACAGTTAAGAATGGAACTATAAGAGTAACAATACTTGCAATTCAAGAAATGTTCTTTAATTTTAAAGAGTTTAGTTTCCAACTGAATCATCATCTCAAAAACATTTGGGATGTTTTGGGTGTTTTCTTTACATTGCAAAGATTTCTATAGTCCCTTCCCCAACATTCTTCCCTTCCTCACAAAATCTTAGCTCTTACCTCCAGAACAGGAGACCAAAGAGACAAAACAGCTTGCACTTTACAAGACTAAAGTTACAATCCTTTTTCCCAAGGAATCTTCAGACAAAGACTACCTACATCAGACACAAATAGTACAGGGTGTGCCCATGTAACTAGTGGCAGTGTGAACTATAGTTAATTTTAAAAGCCTTCTAGGAAGAATTTGGTATTTAAAACCCTTCACCATTAGAAGGTGCTGTAATTGATCAGTACTGAACAGCAGAAGGATACCGAACAGCTATCTTGGGGACATTAAATTATGAAAATTAATCAAGTTGCTGAATTGTGCAGAACTATTAACTAATTTTCTCTTAAGAGAGAAGGGTAATATCACATAAAGAATATTCTGGAAACTGGTGCCAGATACTTTAAAGTATTCGCTGTATTCTTAGAATGGCCTTGCAAGCCACTACACAACATGTCCTTCTATCAGGAATGCCACCACTTGGTGCCACTAGAACATCTCTAGAGCATTTATGAATTTTTTACTTTTACCTTCTGCTTAGCTGTACTTTTAGTTTCCTATGAAAAACATTTGCAATTAGCCTTTGTTTAATTCTCATAATAAACATACAGAGCAACGTGGCTCTGTGCGAGTGCCGGCACACTACAGAGCAAAGCCATTCTATTGCCTCAATTATGCTTTTAAAATATATGCAAACACAGCTGTAAGAATTACCTAATCTTTTAGCTCCCTATGAATTTTTAACTGCAAATCAAATTACCAAAATACATTAATTAGTAGACATACTACGCCCAGGAAAGTGTAATGGTTTCTGTTGCTGGTTTAAAAGGGTAGCCTGTATGGATAATGCAATTGAAATGAATTTAAATTATTCATTCAATCAAGAAAAAGGCATTTATCACTTAGGAAATAAAGCTTTACAGATACAAATGGGCCATTAACGGTTGAAGGAATTTATTGGTATGGTAAATGATGGTACTCAAGTTCTCATGTAAACACAGTTAATGAGCATGACAATTTCATATTAGAAACTGGAGGGGGATGAAGGGACAAGTCCAACTCCAATTCAGCTGATTCTATACAATAAGTGTATGAAGTGGTAATTCCTAAAATTATGTTTGATGTCATAAAACTGTAAACATTTCAGAATAAAGGTAAACCTTGCAGACAAAATTAAAACTGTCATAAATCTGAATTTATAATATAATTAAGAATTTAAGAAAATCCTTTATAAACATTTAACAAATCTCCGCACATACATAGGAGGACTACTACTCACTATCCAAACACTATTCTCCCAGTTTTGAATCAAGGGTTTAAGTGACATATTCTGAAAGCAGCTTGCAATTAAAAACCAGTTGAAGTAGAAAACATTCTGGAAGAAAACAGGAAACAGTTTTAAGAACCTGATGAGTTTCTCATATGTACAGCATAATGCCGTTACAGATGTAAAGGGTTTAAACAAACAGCAGTAAGTTTGACCACCATACTTCTTCCTGCACTGATATTGTTTACTGAGCTCTTTCCTTTGATAAACACTGAAATCATTTCCACCCTTTTCCTACTTCAATCAAACTAAACTATGGGAAAAACTTCCAGAATGTTACACTATTTTATTTCAGTTAATTTAGTTTACTTCTAAACTAAGGAGGCAACTTGTGCTGTCACACTTCTGTAAGCAAATTCCATGGGAAACACTCTCAATTTTTAAAGGAATACAGTTTGCTAAGTAAAATGTTTCTTTTTCTACTCTTTCAAGTGAACAGTTGTATGTAAAGAGCTCAAAATACATATTTTATAGCTTGCCAACTGATACAAATACAAATTACTGAAAGTGGTAGATTTGAGGTAATAGGGAACGAGGGAAGGTGCAGCTCTGAAGGTGTTTGAAAACTGCAAAAGTAGTACTGATCTGTTAGTGTTTAAAATACCCTAATCAAGAATATATTTTAAATTTAAAAGGTAATTAAATTCTTACTTAGGTGAACTATGTCTCTGAGCTTGTCGTAGAACATCTCCTATTGGGGAATCCTTCAGTTTCTTAAATTTCTCGCTACAGATTGGCAAGTAGGATATCTTTCCAGCCAGGTATCCACACATTCCAGCAACTTTTAAAAAGAAAAACAGATGGGTTTATATGCTGTACTATAATATCCAAAATAGTTTTAAAATAATAATTTCAAATAAATCATGTAGTGTCTTAAATAAAAGAAAGAAAACCAGTTTAGATCTAAACCAAAACCATGCAGTAATCATCTCTGCTTCTTCTGCAGACAAAGGGTACTAAAACCAAATGCAACAGCTGAACAGAGACGTAAAGCAATGATTTAGACATGGTGTGAACATCAGATGATTTCAGCTAGTACTTGATGAATGAAAGGTGACAAAAAAAAGAAAAATAATTGCATCGTTTTTTCTCAAGATGCAGAAATGACAATTAACTATCAAAGACAATAAACCCCTCAGAAATAAATACAGGCAGTAGATTCTGCTCATTTAATCCATTAGAACAGTCAGATCCTGAAAAGGTTTTCAATAGTATGAAGAGAGGTCTAAATAAACTTAACATTAGGCGCAGTGTTTTCTGAAAAGGATTCTGTGATTTGGCTGCCAGAGGGCAAACAACTGAATTAGCTGAACCCTTGCAATCACTAGGCAAACACTTTCAATTTAGTACACGAGCTATTTCCATCTGCTGCACAGGACGTAAGAATAAATTATCAAGATAGCTCTTTCTGAGCTTAAAACTTACGATGTACATCAACTGGCTCCTTCAAGTTTTATGAGTGGCTCAGTGGAGTATGACAGATTCTGTGGAATTAACAGTTTTGTTGTTGACTTTGCAGGACAAAATGACTAGACCCCTCTTTCATGCGCAGTGAATCTTTCCTAAATATAAAGACTAAGAGTCTTGATTATCTTTAAGTCAGGAAAGAGTTAATTACCAGTAACGTTAATCGTCTGCAATTCTCAACTGTAGACTACACTGCCTGGGAATCAATATGAAAGGGGATTTTACACCAGCCTGCTGTACTGGTACTGAAACTGTGATTCCTGTTCTAATGTCTTATTTTCAAAAGAAGGGCAAAAGTCCTTTTCCAAGTGAATAAAGAACAGCCACAACTATGAGTGAAGTTTACAAATGAGGAACATAAGGGTTTAGGTGTTTAGCAGGTTAAAAAAACCCAAACACCTCAAATATAATAAATAGGTGCAAAGAGAAAAATTACAAGCCCTTAAATTGGCCTAAGAAGATTTAAAACTAAGTATTTGGCAAAATAAAGCTGAATAGAAAAACTGATTAATCTTTTGCATAAATTACAAAGAGAAAGTCTTTTTTCTTGAGTCTGAAAAAGGGAAGTATCTCTCTGGAAGATGTTTCACTCAAAGTAATTATTGGCTAAAGTATTTGGTTTCTTTTATTACAGAACTAACAGCCAGACAATCCACATGTTTTAAGTTAGCACAGTAAACTAGGTATCATTGTTCTTTGCTTTTATATTCACTGTGACAAGATCTGAGAGAAGCTGATTAGGTATGGCCAGGTCCCACTGCAGACTAACATGAAGTACAAACAGGCATATGAATCTTCTCTTTTGTCAGAGAGAGGACCAACAGCTCTGTACTGTGTTGAAGGGGATGCTGTCAACGTAGCGAATCAGCCATGACTAACTAGAAGTTTCAGGAAATTGTCTGAGTACCTAGGAAAACTACTGAGAAAAGTACAGTAATTCCTACAGGCAGAACATCCTGGCCAACACAGCTGCACCTTATTTTTTTCCCTGATTTCAATAAATTAGTTCTATTAAATAAGAAGAATGTGGCCCTTATGCATAGGAGTGATTGGGGAAATAGCAGTTCTATTATTTATTAGAAATGTTTGTGTTATGCCATTGTTTGGTGTTCAAAGAAAGTAACCAGAATTTAGCATAAACAACTGGGAGCCCTAGTCTCTCACATTCATTTATCTGCTCAAACAACACTTCCTTGACCACAAATCATGGGGTTTACCCTCTTCCCAGTGAAGTAAACTGGCTGTATCTGCACAGATTGGCAAGATGGCAACTTCCTGTTTTACTGTCCTGTATTACATTGAAAAGGTTAATTTATTAAGTTAAGAATTTATTTTTGATTATACTTAATCCAAAAATCATTCACATGAAATTGCTGTTTTCCTACAATTGTACACACATAATGTCCAGAGAAAAAAAGGTAATTAAAATAGCCTGAATGGGACATGTGAGATACACGAATAAAGACCTTCAAATTAGGAAGGGAGGGGTGGGTGTATTCTGGCAATGTAATTTAAACTAAGGTTATACAGTATTTATTTACAATGTTTTTATCTTAAATGATTATGTTACATTTATCAAGAAATTTTATACAAACCTTATAAACAAAACATGTCCAAAATGCATAGTACCAATTCAGACGGTGAATAAATCACCGAACCATAAAATAGCTTGGGTTGCAAAGGGATCATCTAGTTCCAACCCTGCTGCCATGAGCAGGGACACCCCTCACTAAACCTGGCTGCTCAGGACCTCATCCAACCTGGCGCCGAACACTTCCAGGAATGAGGCATCCACAGCTACTCTGGGCAACCTGGCCAATGCCTCCCCACCCTCAGCAAAGGATTCCTTTCTAACATCTAATCTAAATCTCTCCTCTTTTAGTTTAAAACCATTGTTCACACTGGCCGTTAGGAAAAGGTTCTTCACTGGGAGGGCTGTCAGGCACTGAACAGGCTCCCCAGGGAAGCAGTCACAGCACCAAGCCTGTCAGGGTTTGAGGAGCATCCAGAAAACACTCTTAGTCACACGGTGCAGTTTTAGGTAGTTTTGTCAGGAGCAGGGAGTTTGGACTCTGGTCCTTATGGGTCCCCGCCAACTTGAGTCACAGTGAATTAGCCAGCCAGTCTCAGGGGAATTACATCTGCGTAAGAGACTCCAGAACACAGAGCATGAATACAAGCTGAATTTATATGTAGCTTTTACTTACATGCAACTTTAACAAAAGAGCCAAATCTTGAGCTATCTCTTAGAACACCTGAAAATGAGGATGAAATCAGATATTAAGATAAGATATATGATATTACATGAGATATATGTAATCAGATATTAAGAATTAAGTTGGAAAACCTCAACTGTAGTTATGTTCGTAGGTAGCAGGTTATTCTTTTACACCTCACATTAAAGAAAAATAAAAAAATCCTAACATCTGAATTCCCCATAACATTAAAGAAATCTAGGACTTATCTCTTTAATTGTATTTAATCACAGGGTTATTACACACTGAGAACATATTGTTTCAAAATCAGTGAGATATTGCACTTGTCACACAACATAAAACACACATGAACTTGATTTTAAATTCAGGTCCTTCTTTATGCTGAGGAACTGCAAATCATGTAGCTGCAGAGTCTGAACTTCTTTCAGTTACAAGTAGAAAGGACATTATATTGTCATCATAACTTTCCTAACAGCAGAAAGATATTTCATCTGAGGAAATCCAAATGAAACTGAAGTATTTTTACACTTTACCTTTTCTAATTAAGAAACTAGTACCAAGCATGCTCACTGCAGCCAAAGGAAAAGCTGTGAAGAAGAAAAAGAGCTCTTAAAACACAATTTTCAACATTTTTAATCACATTTAACAAAATATGCAAAAATGAGAGTTGTTATGCCTTCCTAAGCTCATTTGTATAAAAATATAAGGAGATATATATATATAAAATTAACAAACTGTATATAAATTATCAAACATTCTAAGTTTTTAAGACCTACTACAAATTATGTGGTACTAGTTAATGAGTCATCCTGCCTGCATTATACTTCATGCTTCCTAAAATACAAAAGCCAGTGTCTGATGAAATAAAGCTCTCCAGAGAAGACTCCAGGTCTAGCTACAACTGCCACAGCATCAAGATGCAGAACTTTAAGCTAAAGAGGCACACACAGTTCTTCATGACAGAAGGAAGTTATGAAGAGGCCAGTGCCTCTAGAAATTTTTGATAACCAGAACTCTTGACGTTTTAACATAAGAACTTTGGAAAAAGTTTAACTCTTATAGAGCTATAAATCAGATTGATTAAAATTAGGTAATGTTTTAGTCACCAGCAAATTAAAAAACACGGCAGCTTTTACTGTAGCTTACAGACCTGGGGTTAGGCTCAAGAATGCAGAGAAAACAACTTTATGGAAGATCATCACTGCCTACCACAATCAGTTTAACAGTTCACGTCAATTTTTATTATACTGAAAGACTTTAGGTGGCAAGAAGCATTTGGAGATGGCAAAAAAAAAAAAAAAGGCATCCTTCTTTCAAGAAGTGATAACTATTATATTGGGAAGATTAACTGTGCAACTATTTGTAAGGACCATCACCCCTGAACAAGATACAGGGACAATGAGAAAACAAACACGACAGAAGACTAAAATTATTTACATTAAAGATATACCACAATGAAATTTAATTTCACGCAAAATCTGAAAATGTAGATGTTACAAAAAGGCTCAATGACATCTAGGAGAGAAATTTTTGCAACAGCATTAGATGCTTATAGTGTTTTGATGCACACATTTTGCTAATTAAGTTCATATTTGAAGACAAATCATATTTTTGGAGAGCAAAGTATTAAAGAATGTAATTTGCAAATTAACAGTTTATTCCCTCACAAATTCTGACAGGTCTAAACCAGGTAAGGAGTCCAACCAGCATCTCAGGGTAAATGTGACTGGATGTCACTTTTTAGATGAAGTATTGGCTCCTTGGTTCAAAGCAAGATTACAGCAAAACTTCAGAAGAGAGAATAAAACCTTCCAACCTAGGAAATATTAAAAATCTGATGCTTTTAGAGATTCCAGACCTAGATTTTCCAAAATTTACAGTTCTAGATTTTCTGATATATAGAATGACAGCACAGATTTGAAACTGAGTTGTAAAAGGAAAAAAAAAAAAAACAAAACAAACAAGGGGAGGGTGGGTGTGTTGAGAAAAATACGTTCAAGAAGAACTTACTACAGAGGACTTCAGTCGAACTCTTAGAAGTTTGAAATAATTTATAGACCCAACACAAATATTCCAGATATCAAAAACAGATTATACTAGTATGTGAGCATGTAAGTGACCTGGAATGGTAACTAAAAATTAAAAGAAAAATAGATAAATGAAAACTGGATTCATACATAAAAATTAGTATGAATTATTCAACTGTAGGAAAAAACCCCAACAAAACAAACTTAATAAATCAGAAAATATCAATGCTATGGGCAAAGAGTGCTTTTTCTGCTTCAGGAACAAAATAAATCTAGGCAAAATAATGGAAGGCT
Organism: Mystacornis crossleyi; assembly: GCA_013400655.1. NCBI lineage: Eukaryota > Metazoa > Chordata > Aves > Passeriformes > Timaliidae > Mystacornis > Mystacornis crossleyi. The sequence continues at coordinate 75,288 of VYZQ01047354.1, read as the reverse complement.
GGTATATCAAGAGCACATAAGGATGGTAATATAATGTACCCTAGCCAAAATTGTTTTATAGGGAAAAGTTATATCACTATGATTTGATTTTGTTAGCAAGATTAGAAATGCAAAGGATAAAGTTGTAGATTGTGGTGTGAATTTTTAAGAGTGTTAGAACTTATAAGATAATGTGATTACAAACTCGTAACTCCACTAAAAACTGAATTGTGAAATGACTAGCAGCAGAAGCTGTCAAGAGAAACTATAACAAAACACAGAGTGCAAGAATGAGTAAAATTTGCTACAGCTTGAAATTTGAATAAACAAACTGAAAATACACAAATTTATAGTAATTCCAGTGAATAACAAAAGCTGACACAATACAAAGTGAGGATTTCAGGGCGGTCACACAAGTAGCCTCTTGCAAAGGGGAGTTCAAGCAATATGTGTTTAATACAGTGCATACAACAGTTTAGTATGTGTATGCAGAACAGGGAAACAAAGGAGATCTAGAAAACAGTGATGGACTTTAGCCCCTCCCAGCAAGATAACAGCACAGTACAACCTCTGAAAAAACCACTCTTGTTACTGTTGTAGCTCCCTAAAGAGAAATGACTCAAGAAACGAATTTAGGGCTTTCAAATACTACCTACGTGTTGTTTCTTCAGGGACTGTATAAAGACGTACAGGGCAATGAGCTACATTGCCAAGCAGCAGAACAGCTCAGGAACAACAAACAACACTCTCCCCTCTTTGTCTTTCAGAAGAGAGATTATCAATAAATCATAACCGATCATCATTGTACCACTAAGGGACCTGCCTCTTTTCACTATAAAATTATACAGAAAATAGTTACGTTTTAGCAAGCATGCTGAAGATTTCCAAGTATTTGTGTCAAAGTGGATGAAGAGAATTCCAAACCCATGGAGAAAGACAAAACACAACTCTGAGTCATTAATTCAAAATCACAATGCCCTAGAAGCTGTTCCTGAAAGTACTGGCTTCCATGTGAAATCAGAGCCCCAGTGTGCTAAAATTAACAAATCAGTTGTTAAAGTCTTCATCCGTCCTGGTTTTTGCCAAGCCACCAGCATCAGGAGTAACCTACTAGTGTGTGAGAAAACAGCAGGTAACAATCACATCAGAAGGCTTGTTCAAACCTCGTGGCCAGGTGTACAAAAATCAAGTATGCCTTGAACCTTTGGATTACAGAAACTATGCCCAGACATCTGGCTACGCACAGACATAGCAATTTTTTCCAAAAGTTGAACTGAGTGACTGCTTAAATATTGTTCTCTTCACAAGTCTCAATAAAGATGAAAAGTAATGGTTATAACTGAAACTATTTTATTCTTGCATACTAAACATAACAATAAAAATTGAAAATAAAAATGCAGAAATAACAAACAAAAGAAAACCCCAGTAATATAAATGAGACTCATTAATTAGATCTATTTCAGCTTTTTCATAAGCACATTAACTTAAAATATGAAGAGATCTTGTTATAAAGTATGAAACTTAGAAATTATGTTGTACCTTTTATGAAACTCCTGCCCTGCAAACTCTTAGTAAATATGACGTGGATCAGCATTTGCTGGGACACAATTGTAGTGCATGTGAAGCTTGTTAATGCAGTGTTGTGCTATATTGACCCAGGCCCTCCATAATGCCTCAGATAACAGCAAAAGCTAAGGGTGGAAGGAAAACAACCAAGTTTACCAGCAAAGTGAACTTACCTCTATACCGGAAACTCTCTTCAGCACATTCCTTGAGGAGTCTTCTTTCCTCCTCTGTCGGAACATAAGGCCTAGGTACTTCCCTCTTCCATCAGGGAAATAAATTAGAGAAGAACGGACAAAAGAACAGTTTGGGGACATTTTACAATCAAAAAACTTAACGTCTGTCTTTCACACCTTGTAGTTTCTGTACTTTCACCCAGCTATACTTAAGAAACCAGTGCCTTTTGTCCATAAATGTCACATGAAAAATCATTTAAAAAATCGAATGCTTCTAAAAATCACAAGAAAGCAGAAAATACTTTGTGCATAGTCAGATCCCAACTCAGCTTAGTCCTTTTACTTCAGAAAAGCCTGCTTTGGTCCCTCCAACCAGCCTTCCAAATAGCTGAAATCTGACAGATCATTAAGTGCCTTTTTAAAGTATTTCTCAGGGTTTCAACGACAACAGGGTGTGTTGCTGGTTCACACGGATGTTATTCAGCGAGTTTCCAGCTGTTTCGCCAGCGTGTGAGAGGTTTGTGTGGAGGTGCCTGAGCCTGTCCCGCCCGGAGAGCCGTGCCGCTGGGCACGCTGCCGGACACCGGCCGGCCAGGGGAAGCAGAGCAGTGAGGAGGCCATCGGCACCAGGGGAACAGAGAATCACAGAAGCAATTAGGTTGGAAAAGACCTCTGACATCATCTAGGACTGAACAGCACTTTGTCAACTAGACAGTGGCACTAAGTGCCATGTCCAATCTTTCTTTAAACACCGCCAGGGACCGTGACTCCAGAACCTCCCCGAGCAGTCCATTCCAGTGTCTAATGACCCTTCCTGTGAAGTAATTCCATCTAATGTCCAATCTAAACCTCCCCTCGCGCAGCTTAATACTATGCTCTCTTGTCCTACCGCTGGTTGCCTGGGAGAAGAGGCCGATCCCCACCTGGTTACAACCTCCTCTCAAGCAGCAGAAGAGTGATAAGGTCTCCCTGAGCCTCCTTTTCTCCAGGCTAAACACCCCCGGCTCCCACAGCCAGTCTTCATAAGACTTGTACTCCACACCCTTCCCCAGCTCTGCTGCCCTTCTCTGGACATGCTCCAGCACTTCAGTGTCCTTCCTGAATTGAGGAGCCCAAATCTGAACGCAATACTTGAGGTGTGGCCTCACCACTGCCGAGTACAGGGTGATGGTGACTTCCTGGTCCTGCAGGCCACACCATTCCTGATACAGGCCAGGATGCCACTGGTACCTGAGCACACTGTTGGCTCACGGTCAGAGGTGAACACCTCCTTACCTCCTGTCAGGACACCCCTCCCGGCCCCCGAGAGGCCTCAAGGGCACCGTCCCCGCGGGGAGCTCAGGGCAGGGGCGGCCCAGCGGCTGACAGGAATCCCCTTTCCCTGGCCCGAGCCCGCCGCCTCGCCCCTCTCAGAGCCGCCCCCAGCCCCGCCAGGTCTCCCCGCGGCAGCGACGCCGAGCCAGCGCAGTTACCTCGGCCGCGTCGCCGCCGGGGCCGGGTCCCTGCCCGGCCTCCATGGCCGCCGTGACCCGGAACTGCGCGCGCCGCCGCGGGGCGCAGTGCGCCTGCGCACGGCCTGACTCCGGCAGGGCGGCACGGTGCCGGCGGGGTTGGTTTGGCCCGGCGGCAGTGCGTGCGCTAAGGACCGGCCGTGTTCCTGAGAAAGGGTAGCAAAAAGCTTTTGTCTGTCCGTGCCTAGCTCGAACTGTAGGTACGTTGCCCACAGGTTTGTTAACCGCTTGCTAAAGACGCGTGGCCAGAATTCCTGAAAGGAAAGGATCTGTTGCCTGTAAAAAGGGCTTTTCTGGATCAGGACTAAGCAAGGGTCTAGTGGGCAACTCTTGAGCTCGGAAGTGGTGTAAATTTGGTGGTTGATTTGATTTTGATTGTCTTGAGGTGGAAGACTAGGAAATTGTGTGCTTGCTTCTAGCTAAGGCCGTGGAAATGGCAGCTGTAGCGGGTGCTTGCAGTTTATGAGAAATAATGAAAAGCTGAGGAAAAAATAAAAAAATATGTTTCTGACAGTGCAATGTATGCCTTGGCATTTTCTTGTAAACAAGCAGTACTGTGGCTTGAGTTCACCATATCCTGATATGCCCATACTTGTCTGGAATGTACCACTCCCTTTAAGCCTCTTGTAGAGCAAGCCTTTGTCTCTTTACCCTGGAATTTGGCTTAAATTGCTGCTTTCCAATGGCTGTACAAAAAAGGGTCCATGCCTGAAGATAGGAGAGGGAAGGTTTTCCAGAGTGAATGTCTGAAATTGGTAGAGAACTATAAAAGGAGCACTGTGAACATGTGAAGGGCCTAGGACAAGTGGACTAATGAAAGTTGTGGAGGAGATTGGATTCTTGAAACAAGGTGGGTGGATAGAACTAGAAACTATGTATAGTGGGGTTCTTTAATTCATAGCTCTCGTACAATAAATACATTTCTAATTTGCATGAGATTGGAAGTAATTGGTGTTATCAGGCAATCTTTATCTGTGCTTGTCCCCTGGGCCGATGCTAACGAAACACTCTCCAATACATGACCATGCATGATGCACATTATTAGTTGGAAGGCAAAAGATTTCGGTCTCATCAGCTCAAGACAGTTTTGTTTATGGGACTATAGCACATTTATTAAGACAGCTTATTTCATGCTTTTCCCCAGTTATCTTTCAGTACATTCTAGGCAAAGAATACAATGGGTTTTTAAAGCTTGAACTTTTGTGGGGTAGGACATGCTTATGAACTGCACCTCCTCTAAACACGGAGCTTCAGTGGGGAGGAAATGGCAATCAGTCTCCTTCATTATAGCAAATAATGACTCTGAGCTGCTGTTTTGCTTCTCTATTGTAAAATTAATAGTTATCCATTCTGTTTTCTCACTTCACTGTCTTCAAGTCTCTTAGACTTCTAATGGGAAAAAAATAATTAAAATCGTGCAGCAAACTGGTGCATTTACCATCCATTCAAAAATCTTATTTAGTACAGCCTGCTTGTGAGATACTTAAAGGTTTCACCTGGCTACATACATCCATTTGTTGGCTTAGAACTTCAGTTCTAGGGCCAGATGCAGCATAGATGGTAGAGCATATCTACATCCTTGGCACTTCGTTCTCTGTAGTCAAGACCTGTTTTTGAAGTTCATCCATAGAAAGAAATGTTAACAAGGACACCCTTTCTGACCCTCTGGTCTATTTTTACAACTTCCTTTATACTCATGCTATCTTTCATGCAACTCTGAGAACTTCAGTTTATAATTGATGATGGCATCACCAAGTCCTCCTGATAAACATAAAATGTTGTTCTCTTGCAAGGCTTAAGGCTGGATATTTAACCCTTTTCTTGAATACTATTTTCTCTACTTTGTGCTTTAACAGGTGCCATTATGCAATATGCCTTTTTTTGATTATAAATCTATGCACTAGAGTAGTTCTTAAGAACTCTCAGAGATCTTGAACTGTTTGTTTTAACAACAGGCACAATGGTGGTTTGATGCTTCAGCAGCTCTTTTATAATTGCTGTTCTGTGTGTTTTTAAACACAAAACCGATAGATTATTTGTAATAGCATACAGTTATATATTTTTGAACTGCTTTGGGAGTCAAAATTATTTTTAGAAGTAGTACAACTCACGTATCTATGTCTCTAAGCTTTTTATCTTTTATGACTTAGAAACATGTAAGAATGAAGAATATATTTGAGATTCAAAATACTGTAATACAGAAACTTGATGGTTAACCTTTAGAAATTGGAAGTTGTTTCTTGTGAAGATGTCTTGAAGGAAAAATGAAAACTTTCAAATGATGAGATTCTCTTAAAACAAACTGATTACTTATATTAGCAAGAAGTTGGAAGGTGCAAAAGTCACATGGTTTCTAATTGCAATCTTTTGCAAAACTAAGTGGAGAATATTCAGAACTCTTGAAGGTGGAGCTCAAAGAATTATTAGGGTGAGTTCTATGCAGTCTGTCAAATGGTTTAAAAGTTTATCTTTCTGATAAATTCTTTTTCATCCGCTTGTTAGCAGTGACAGGTTTTATACAAATCGACTGCAAAACAAAGAGGTGGCCTAACAAATAAGTTAAATATTACAATACTGTGTAAGACGTAACAAAGACCGTTAAATATGTGAAAAGCTGGGGTAAATGCTGTTCCGGTAAGGAAAGTCTCCAAAACAAGTACTGGAAGTTTATGTGCTCAAGTACATAGAACTATGTGAATGGTGATTTTTTTTTCTGTTGTTTTTTTTTTGCTTGGTTCTCTGGACAATACAGTAAAATGCAACAGCTGAGAGATTCTGGTGCTGCCAAGAGTTAACAGGACTGTATTTGGAAAAATGTCTCCCTAATGAGGAAATAACAGTGC
>VYZQ01047354.1:55595-65803 GCA_013400655.1 Mystacornis crossleyi | reverse complement strand
CCGGCCGCCCCCCGCGGCAGCGGGTCCGCGCAGCCGCTGGGCAGCCACTGCCGCGGGGGATGGCGGGGCTGGGAGCGGGCCAGGCCGGCCGGGAATGGCGGGACAGAGAGCGGGGAGGGTGGCACGGAGCCGGGCTTTGTTCCCGGCCCCGCCCCGCCTGGGGGTGCCCGGGGGCTCCGGCGGAGAAACGCGCGTCCCGGCTGCTGGTGGGGAGGGCGGTGCGGGCGGCCGGGGGCGTCACTGCTCGGCCGCACCGCCCTCAGCGCAGCTGGCCCGCTCCTCCGCCTTCGGGTGAAACTTGGGAGACCTGAGCGGCAAACTAGGAGACGTGTGTGCGCGCCCTTCGCTTAGTGTGCAGCGCCTCGCTGATGGAGTTGCTCTGAGGTGCTCTTAGGACCAAGTTTGGCTTCTACAGTTTTTATAGCCTCAGATAGGCGTGCTTGTGTGGCTCTAAGTATTGTAGGGGCTTAATTAGTTTTCCCCTCTCCACTTCAATGTGTATGTTTCTAGTATTTTGGTAATGTGATAATTTTTGCTGCTCAGTGGGCAGTTCGGTTTGTGTCTTGACCAGAAATCACTGTCTGGCAATCAGGGTAGCTCTAGCTAAAACATCCTAAGGAATCAGACGGAAAACATAAAAAAACCCTCTAAAAACACAACAAATCTCAAATATTTTGGTCATCACTCATACTGAGGGAGTTGCAACAGCGATTTGCTAATACGGTCTTGAAGAATAGTAAGGCAATCTGGAGGTGAGGTAGCGAGAGTGTAACCTGAACTTCCTTCAGAATTACAGATCTGAAATGGACATTAGGAAAGAAATATACTAAACCAGAAAATGAGTTCTTTAGTGCTTTATGCACTGTATATCTCCCTGCTGCAGACTTCATGGAGTATATAGATTACTTCGAGAAAGAAGGTGATTTGCTGATTGAGGGTTGAGCAAAAAGTGAAATTAACTGTAGTTTCCTAAAGAAGTATTTCCTCACCGTGTCGTTGCCTCAGTAGGATGTTTCAGTTGCTTTGCTTCCATGTTGTTACTGTCATGCTGAGGATATGTGCTGAGTACTTCAGAATCTTTGTGGAAGATCGTTGACAAAGTGCTGTAAAACCACACTGATTCTTATCTTGTGACACTATCTCAGGAAGGAAACAAACCCCTCCGTAAAAAATGTGTTGCATGTTTAGTAAGTCACATATTTAAAGATGAGAACAACATTTTCACTGTCAAAAACTTCCTTTATCTGTGGTTTGTACAAGTCCTTAGTGGTAGTACTTGATGGTGGTCGTTGTCAGTAGACAACCGATTTCCTTGGGCCAATTGCTGCTGTGAATGACTCTTTATTTATATTCCAAAATTGATTTGGTTGAAGTCTGTGCTGACTTCTCTGGAAGTGGTTTCCTTGGAGCAGAGTGGTGGTATGTTGCTTTGGGATGGTGTAGAATACTGTTGCTGAGCTTCATTTCAAAAGAAAAGTTGTTTAATTCTTCTGTGAGGTTAGTTAAGGTAAAGTTGGAAAATTCATCTAATTCTGTTTCTGTTTGCCTGGCCTAAGTGAACCAAGGCATGGTGATAGCTGGTTTTTGTGTAATAGCATAATACTTTGGATGAGAGAAGTTGTAGGTTGTAGAGGCTAAGGCAAAAAGTAGAACTGTTCATTTTTCATGTTACTTTTCATGTTGTTTTGCAGAGTCATCCTGCTAGGCTTCAACAGCTCAAGAGTGGTCCTTGTATGTTTATTTCACTGTGAATGCTCGTCTTTCTAATTTGGGATGATAAAATTAATTGCTATGCTGAAAGTTTTTGCTAATACAATTGAGATCATGCTGTCTGTATTTACTTTTTCTAAGAACTTAAGAAGATTATAATTCCCTCCAGTGGCTATGCATCAAGGAAAACAACTTGGAAAACAGTATGTTCCACATCAGGCCTATTTTATATCTAGCTTTGTATTTCAGGGGGTTTTGTCTTCATCATCTTGCCCGGTGAAAACTACTTCATTATTGTGTAGAGGACCAAAGGAGAAGTTTAATCTTTTTTTGCCTGAGTTCCTTAAGAGACACAAAGGGAAACGTTTTGCTTCAGCGGACTTGCAAAATACAGAACATCGCTGTGTAATGTGCTCCCTCTGGCTTAGAGTGCCATGAGTTTTTAGCAGTTTTTGCCTACATTTAAGCCTTAGTTTAACAGAAACTATATGTGTTGTGTAAATAATGTCAGAGAAAGGAGCTATATGCACACGTGGGTTCTGTGAGTTACTGTGAGAAAAAGGATAATATTTCAGGGTTTGTGACCTTGTACCTGCAGTTATTGGCCTGCCTTACCAGTAGAAAATGCAATGTAGCTTATCCATCAGTGGGAGGGCAGCTGGCCTAGCACAGAGCCTCGCTGTGGTTTGCTGCTTTGTACAGCTCCTGCATGCTCGCACCCAAACAACTTTGAACCTTTACAACTTTTGTATCTGTAATAATCCTCCCAGGAATCACAGTGGGCTGGAGAAGTGTTGCAATGTTAGGAGGTTTTAGAATTCAGCGTTATTCTTGTCTGGTCTTGTTCTAAATCCTGATGAACTCCAGTAATAGATGTTAGCCAGACTGACTCAGCGAGGGTTGCTTCTGCCTTTTTATATTGACTAAAAGAGCAGTTCTTTCTGGTATTTAGCTTGTTTATCCTCAGTGCTCGACAGTTAATTGTCTGAATATCTGTGAACTGCCATATAGCTCTGTCTCTTCTAAGACTCGTGTTGTCCTTCCTTTCCTTCCTTCCCCTCCCCCAAATCTATTATAATCCTAATTCCCTCTGACATGAACACCTCCCAGGAAGAATGACAGAATACAGTCTCAAACAGCAAGTGACCAATACCATCACTGGAAGATATCAAAAAGGAAAAAAAATCCCCTTGAGCTAGTTGAACAACAGTGTTTGCTCTGGATACGGCTTCAGTGTCGAGGGATTTTTGTATTTATCCCTAGGATTTTCCTAGTGATTTGTATTTGCATGCAGAAATAGAAGAGGGACAAGTATTAAAAACAAAACTAAACGAAACTTTTAAGGTTGAGTTTGAGGTTCTCTGAAATGTTGAAATGTTTGGTCTGGTACAAGGACCTAGTGCCCAGAAGCTGTTGCTGTAAGCTTGCGGGTTTTATTGGTTTGTTCTTTACATGGGTAATTCTTGCCCTTGTCACCAGAAGCAACATGAAGTGTTTTTTGTGGTTAGTGACAACAGTCAAAGCTGAGCTGCGTGGAGTTTGCACAGACCTCGTGACAGGAGAACCTTTCTTCCATCATTCCAGCTGCTGCTTTGACAGCTGGTCCATACAGGTGTAGGAGAGCTTCACTTCTCAAGAGCTGGGGCTGAGCTAGCCTGAAATAGCTACAGACAAGAGTGTCTAGCAGTGGGCTTGGGACTATTGACATGCCACGAGAGTGGTGCAGCTGGTCGCTTTGGAATTACTGTGGTGACCTATTTTCTTCTTACTCCCTATTTTCCAGAAAATGGGAGAGAACTCCTGGCTTGGACCTTTTTTCTCCCCTCTCTTCTTTGACTTTTTTTTTTTTTAAATTGAAGTTAGATGAGATGATAATGATAATAAAACAAGCTTTGTGTGTTTTGTCAGCTAGCTATTTGAAGGCTGCTTCAAAATTAAATAACTGATACTCGGGGAATATTTTCAGTTTTCAGGTTGTATGTTAAAGCAGTTTGTCAGTGGAAGTTGCTAACATCTTTTGTCTGAGGTAGCAATTCTTTCTTTTTAATGTTTGTTTCCCCTTATCTTCAGTGTGTTTCTAGAGAGTAATAGTATAATTTTGCTAAACCAGATAAACCAGACCTGCTCTTTTTGGGTGAGATTTCTTGTTCACCTTATCATACTAAAATGCTATCATTGCATTTTTCATATATTAATTAGTCTTTTTAGCTCGCATTGTCCAGACTTCTATAAAGTATTCTAGGGAAGGTTCCAGTGGGACTTTATAAAGGTTTTTTAATACCCTGGTGGGTGTATCTTGCTGGTAAACCTTAGGCATCCTGTTTTCCTTCCATTGTCCTCTCAAGGTTTCTCTTTGTTTTCATAAACTGCAACAAAAAATATTACTGCTCAGGTATGTTACTTTAAGGGTGAAGAGAAGCTATAGGTTAAATGCAGCTTTAGGAAGTATCACTTTTGCCAACAGTCCTTGGGCCTACTATAGTTTGGGTCCCTGTGGGCATGATGTTAGTCATATTTGTGCAGAGAGTATTCAGGGAGCTCAAAGATACCCCAGCAGCGTGCAATAAGCAAAGGAGAAGAGCACCAAGTAAAACGGTGTGTGCTGAAAAGATCCTTGTGAGGTTATGGGTAACACCTGCCTTGCAATATGCAATCCCGTTTGCTTAGCCTTTCACAGGCTTCCTGCTGTTGAACTTTCACTGCTGCTTTTTGTAGCAGTCTCAAGGACAATAATTGTGTAGGTTTTGCCAGCCCTATGCAGTTAAGCTTGTTTTTTTGGAGTAACTGAATATAATATTGGATATGTTTATAAAACAAGAGCTGGAGAGAGCATAAAAACTACAAATAGAGATAGTTTTGTTGTACTTGATCCAGAAGATAAGGCTCTAGTAATTCAATGTGGGACACTGTTAAAAGAGAATAAAAGAAGCATAATTATTTTTTTTAGACGTGAAGAAATATTTATACCATAGGACTTGGGAATGTTATGATAAAACGAGATCTCAGGAATTTGCATTTGAAGTTGATATTGCAAAGAGTGACTTTATTTCTCCAGTGGTGTTGTCCAGTTTTGCAAAATTAAGAAGCATCTTTTGTAAATGCCATGTCCTAAAGAGGACTTGGAGCTAACAGCAGACCCGGACAAAGGCTGCTTCTCTTTAGAGGCGTTAGCATGGAAGATAGTTGAAGTGTTCCTACTAATTTTTATCTGTCTTTCATGAGAATAGTCCTTATCAACAGCACTTCTGCTCTTGTGGTAAATCAGAAAGAACTGCTGGGGTTGTGCCTGTGGCAGTTGGACATTTTGACATTGATGGAATTTTCTTTATTTTTAATTGAACTAATCTAATCTGCCAGTAATGCTGATTATGTTTAAAAAAAAAAATTCCTGTAAGCAAAAATACTAAGATTTCTACCTCTGTAGACATCATCTAAAACCAGTGTGATCCAGAAAGCTGAAAAATTACTGCTGTGCACGCTGTGACTGCTGACTGGCCTGTTTATTCCCTGGGATAGGGTGATGAGTAGTCGCTGGTCCCGTGATGGCTGTTGGAGTGACTCGGGGGGCTCCTGGACACCCCATATCAGTTCATAAAGAGAAAGGAGTTGCAGATGAGTGCTCTTATTCTTGGCAGGAGTAGCAGTATGTGGAGGTCTCCCTGACATCTTCACTTGGATATGGCAAACCTGTTCTTCTGTTTCTTGACACAGAAACCCTGGAGATCTTGCCCCCTTCCCTCTGTTTGTTCAGTTTAGACCTTACCACTGCCACCCTCTTTGAAACTAATTTGGTGGTAGATGTTGCGTATAAAATTGGGGATCAGAGATTTTTCTTCAGATGGGGTTGATACACGTGTTTGTGTATATTTATATGTATTTACATGCACCTACCTGCAGAATTGATAGGTGAGTAGCTGGGGAGGGTGAGCGGTGGATAGCAAGTGTGGGAACAGAAAGCTGGGTAAATAGAAGCACAAAATAAATAGAACAAGCTTTTGGTGCAGGAAACGGAGTTTTTACCTACACATTGCTTTAACACTTTTGTATAGTTTTGGGCCTTTGCTGTATTAGGGGAAAGAATGAATCTTATTTAAAAGCGTTTAAGAACACTTCTCTTCCTGTAAGTCATGATCACGCTATGATATTATAGTCTGTAATTCAAAATCTGTAAACAAACCATCAGTTAGGCACGGATTATACTTGTATTTTTTGTGGTGCTGAGGTAAATTGTGTGCAACTGATTTGATCCAGTTTGAAGCCCAGCCTTGTATCTCCTGTGAGGGTATCTAAAGAAAGTACTGCATAGTGTGTTCCATGTTATGCCATAGTGCAAGTTGTTGTTCTCTTGTCTTGCCTTTTTAAAGTAAGAATAAATAGTTCTGTTTTCAAGTATTTCCTGTCTCCATAATTTGAAAGTAGCTTTTATTGCATGGTCCCCTCAAACCATATCTAGTATATAAAACTCTTACATATAACATATAGTTTAAAGGCATAAAATCTTTGTGACTCTAGTTAAGTGATATAGATGTTTCAAGTTTAAGAACTGGCGTATGTTAGAGACACAAGATGTTCTGAATTTAGCAGGTGGCTGTTTGAAAACTATTATGTGATTATTGCAGGAAGACTAGAATGCATGGGAGAGAGAGAAATCACTAGGGCTTTAATAATGTTTTGTGCCTAGAAACAAGAATAATTCAGCTACTTTAATGTTTATCTTATTGTTATGCTGGAGAATTCAGACTGGCCTCATTTGAGCCTTTTTTTAAAGTGAAACAGTGAGTTCATATCTCACCCTATGTAACTACAGACTCTATGAACTCTTCAGGTTAAATGCTGTTTAAGAAAAAGAATGGGTTGAGATGGTCTGCAAGTATAACAAAGTCCCCGTTCTTATCATTGTAGTTCAAAAGCAATTAGCACTACTGCTTTTTATGCAGTATTTGTATTCTATTTCCAGAGGCCAGAAATAATTGCAGTAGATTGGAATATATCAATTGAAATGTTTTTCTGCGACTGCTTGAGTAGCTAAGAAATCTGCTAACTGACGTTATACTTGCTATATTATACATTATTGATGTTCTACTTCTTTGTTGTCTGGTCAGCATATTTGAAGAACTACTGGTGTTTTATATGTGGGACCTGAGTTTAATCTCTACTGAAGATGCTTTGAGGGGAGGAAGTGGGGAAAGCAGCTTCCTGCTTTACTCAAGGGAGAAAAGTGGTGTGGCTTTTTTTGGTGTGGGCGGGGCAGTGGGGAGGTGTTATTTATTTATTTAATTCATATACACCTTGGTACTGAGTGTGCATAAAGTTAATATTGGTTCCTCCTAATGTTATATCATAACTAAGAAAAATTGCCACATTTTTCTTTGTATAGCTGTAGTAACAGAACTGGTCAGTGTTTTATAGTTTTTGGCACTTTTTAAAAAAGAGAATGTATTTTGAGCCTTAACAGGCTGTTAAGGGAAGAAATGTTCTATGTAAGATGTTGATTTTTTTAATCATTCATTAATTTCAAGTGCTTGAACCTGCTAGACGGTGATCTCCAAAAGCTGATTGAATAAAAAGGGATTGTTGGTTTTGGTTTGAGGTACTTTCAAAAATAGGAAATTTCCAAAAGCAGTTTGAAGGTGTGATAAAAGGTCCTGTACTTTGGATCAAAATTATTTAGTTTAATGCTTATAGGCTCATTTTTAGTTTATATGTGCTTGCAATTTATTTTGTAAGAAGGGAAGAAAGGCGTTTAGTTTCTAAAGCCGTTCAGCATTTTTTGCATTTTCTCGGTTGTTGCTATAGTGGTGATGGTGCAGAGGTCAGAGTTTAAAGCTTCTTTCCTACCCTGCTCGCTCATGGAAGTTCTCACTTTTCCTGTGGCTGAAACTTTGTTAATATAGATGATGGTAAGCAGTGGTGTTCAGATGAATGCAAACACTCCAGACGCACAGTTGCGTTTGACTGTTGCAGGCAGCAGCGCATCTGAGGAAAAGATGATGGTTGTTGCTCTTGATAAGGGTCTGCGTTTTCCCTTCCTAGCACACATGAAATAAGAAGGCACAGAGGTGATGATAAATTCCAGGGGGCAGAACTACATACTACACAGACTTAGTTTTAGCTGTTTTCCTGGTGGAAGCAACATTCCTTTTAGGTAGTCTGAACATCTGGATTGCCTACAACCTCTGATACTGAGAGGAAAGAACTGTATTTTCTTTGTCCTCTGCAGATCGCTTGCAGATTGAACACTCTTTATTTTGCAGCTTCTTGAAAAGCAGCACAGAAATCCTTTCTCTCGGATTGCTAGTCCAAATTTATAGTTGCTGTAATAGAAGATAGCTAAGGTCACTTTTTGCGGGGCCCAAGATATTTGGTTCTGTACTACAGCTGAGGAAACACTCCTCTAAATCAGTCAGAAAATAGCAGAGGTGTAAAGGTGCAATGAGAGGGCATTAGCACCATGGGAAGGTGTAACTGCATCACTGGTTTCTGAAGACAGTAGGTTCCTTGTCTTGTGGCACTAGTAAAGGCAATTTTTCTGAAGAGAATAATCTGAGAAACTGAAAAGGTCTTGGGCCTCGATGGAAATATCCGTTCTGCTGTGGTAAAAACACAGTCTGAGTTTTGGCATACTCCTAATACTTTGAAATGAGATTCCAAAAAGTTACAGTATAAGATTCAAAGAACAGGCAGGATTTGTGGCCCTGGCCCAGTGGATATGGTTTGGGATTCACTTACTTAGTCCCTTTTCATGCTAACTAAGGAAAAGAGAATAACCCATTTTTAAATTTGAGTTATCATGGTCAAATTATGACACGTTTAGTACCAAGCCCTGTTCTGAAGTTTATCTTGCAAATCCTTCTTCACTACAAATGGGAGTATTTTCAGTTGAACTTTGTCAGTTTGTAAATGGAGAGCTATTTGTAATTCTTGGGAGAAGAAAGTGCTGAATCAGTGAAACACATGTAGTTCTCAGGTGCAGGTGGCTGGCTATGTTCCAAAGTTTCATTATGAGAGATAAGCAGTTTTTTCTTCTTTTCCCATGAATCCTCATAGGCAATCTTGATATGTCTTGTGAGTGTTACCTCATTTCCGTACCAGTTATGTAAAAGCTGAAACTACATTAATTTCATGCCAATGATCTATGCATCTTCCAGTTGCAATATTTGTATTTAATGAAGTTCTCCCTGCCCAAGTCCCCCGAAGGCTTGGTTTTTGCATTAGTGACCCCATGTCTCTCCTGTTTATGACTTCTGTGGTTCCTCACAATTAATTGATCAGCAGCCACCCTGCCTCACTGGCTGTGTGGATTATGGAGTGGAAAAAAAGCTGTTTTTCAGTAAGGAAATGGTTAGTGAAATTGGGAGAAAATTGCATGACTACTGTGTTCTTGACAGCATTTAGTAACACTCAGTTCATCATGTACCATTTTTAACTTGTGGTGATTATTGTTATATATTATTAATATACTTAAAACTTTCACAGGAAGCAAAAGATCCAAGTTGTTACTAAAAATCTTCTGCTGATACTCAGTGCGCCAAGCTTCAGTAAGGAAATGGAATAGATTGGGGTACAAAGTGTCTGGGAAACTTCATTCCCCCTTTTTATTCTTATGACATCCAATTTTATGAGGTAGTTAGCTTAAAAGTGGCTTCCATAATATTCAGGTGCTCTCAAGCTCTTCTTTTTGCTATTTCTGATGTCAGTCACCAGTATCACTTATTAAGCAGGACAGCAAGCTGTAACCTCAGTGTAGTCTAGTAGCGCAGGCTATTGCTGAGGAAAGGGTTGGGAGAACAAGGGAACTGGTCAGCCACTGGAAATCTTTCTGCCCACTGGTGTCATTTGCCAGCACTGCAGTGGAAAAAACGTGTAATCAGTCTGTAACAGGGAAGTCTTGTATATAGTCAATATGTTGTATAGTACATCCAGTTTATAGTTACAATGTTTTCTTCCTTCTACCCCCTGTATGAGGGACCGTGTAAGTTGACAGAGGACACAAGGAGTGGTGTTACCTTAGGAGTGCTTGTGACAGCAAGTTACTTAGCTCTAGAAAATGCTAAAGTTACAGGTCAGCCACAGGTTCGAGTGACCATAGTGCCGCTGTAAATGTTTGCCCCTAAACTTCAAGCTTCTTGCTGTGATTTTTAAAATGATGTCTTAAAACTGATATGGTTCATCTCTGCCTTTATTGTACCTGTGCAAAAGCAAACAGTGTTATTGAAGCCTGGTTGGGGTTTGTTGCATGGAAACACCAACCGCTTCTAGCAGTTGGCTAAAACTATTAGTATTTCTTTCTCTTGAAGTATCATCTTATTCAATCTTTTGGGGCAGTAATTATAAAGAAGATCCTAATTTAGTGTGTTGTACATATCTTCTTAAATGAACGTGCTGATACTTTGGTTTCCTGCAACATTAATATTAATCCCCATCCCTGAAGTTTTTGGAAGTGATCTGCTGTACCACTTCTCCTACACCTAGCACTGGCAAAAAGTGTGCTGAATTGG